>QMFG01007345.1:0-15035 GCA_003314545.1 Ramaria sp. MG151 | reverse complement strand
TAGCTGTGGGCTCATCTATGATCCAAATAGCACCAACACCCATAAAAAACATTTCCATCCCTTCCTTCCAAACATGATAGTTCCCTTCCTCAAGGGGTGGAGCCTTGGAGAGCATGTAGACCTGGTTGTTGATGGATGACATGGTGCAGGTGAGATGCGATAGTGGTGAAAGAATGGTGAAAGATGGTGAAAATGATAGTGAACTGATAAGGTGCAAATAACAAGCTTCTGGTGGTATTTAGGCTAGGCCAGGGCCCATAACCTGTTGGATGTTATAGAGAAAAGAGTAGAGACTCAGAAAGTCTCAAACACAGACACAGACACAGACACAGACACAGACACTGACAGCAGATGTATAGCAAGAACAAGCCATGTAGATACAAGTGGAGCTACATGACCAAAGTGTCCAACTACACAAATGTAAACCAACATCACACAAAGTCATTGAAGACTTGCGCGGCACTGACCATATTTGGGCATCATTGCCGCGCAGGTTTTTGAGACCTCAAAGCAAATTTTTGGTCTAGAGGACTTAAGCAACATAAGGATAAAACAATGGCCATAACAACTTCCAATCATCATGCTAGTGATATAAGCGTAAAAGAGCTCAAATTGAAGACAAGACAAGCTGATATTGTCAAATTATTACTAGTTATTGGTCCATTAAGAAATTTTGAGTTTTCAGTTTTTCTCATAGTAGGAGAAGAAAATAGGAATATTCATTGAGGTCTGGCATTGACAGGTGTGCTGGTTCATTTTATTTACAATTTTGAGTGCTAGCACAGCAGCGCGGCAATTAGGCCCTGATAAGCTTGGTTTCTTGAGAAGCTCTGCTTTGTCAGATTAATGTCACCGACAGAAGTCTCATGGATTTGAAATGGAATCTTGACATGGTGTGAGGTTTGTGATAGATAACCCCAGCCATACTAACACACTTGGCCAAAAACGTTTTCTCACAAGCTAGTGTTTTGCTTCATGTCTTACCTTGTCTCAGGACGGCCAAGCGATTCCCTACGTCGTGGCACACTCCGGTGCGCCTCTGCCCCTGAGACGGCGGGGATGAGTGGCTATCCAAAACGGTCTCTGATGCACAGTCGTCTGCTGCTCTAATCGAGCCCCGAAATATCGAAGAAGGTCGAGAAGCTCTGTCTCTCAGCTTTCTTCGCCTCGCGTTTCTCTCGGGGTAGTTCTCGGACCCTTGTTCCCCTAACAACTCCTGTAGTCTCTCTCCACATCGAGCGTCCCGTTATTCAAGGCCTCTACCCCTCCAACAAGGCGCATCTGGCAATTTCCGCCACCCAAAGTTCGTCCCTGCTTACCGCCATTGGCCTCACAACTTCCGCCACCCAGAGTAGGTCTCCGACCGCCATCATCAAGAACGATGTCACGAATACCCTCGCGCCCAATGCCGTTACGCCATGCCGGGACAGTTCATCCTTCAGAGACTGGCATCCCCAGTAATAATGCCTCTACGGTTCACAGGGGAAGAGTTTCGACCAACAATTCAAAGCGAGCGAATGAATTGGGACAATACTGTGACAGCTGGAATCGTAGTGGGCGAAGTTCAGACCCATATTATTAGCGCCCTTCATCAGTGAAGCCAATTCCACTGAATGTTGCCAGGATCCGGCTGGTATTATATCACAATTATAAACCGCGCTCTTGCTTTAAGTTATGACTCTGTGGTGTGACCATCAAAGATGTGGATATGTGGACTCGTCATCGACACCCGTTTTGGGGCCGTGGACCCTCAAAATGTGGGTGCGGTTTATCCACTTTGCTTTCTCTTTTAATGCGTTGACTAGCAGTCCTATCCTCAAGTCATCGAACACTCACGCTTCGCAAAAGAGGGGGATAATTGCCATGCGAATATGTTCCATGATACAATTTTTATTCTACAGTGAGTTGTATTCCTTCCTCGCCGTCTTTTTATTGTTCTCACAGGTGTGGCAGTTGTCGCCATCGGATTGCATATCTGTTACGCCGGCATAACTGCTGTTCCAACGAACGGGGGTTTATTGATAAATTGCATGTTCTTAACACATCGATGAATCCAACAACTGAGTGGTCCCCTTTCTAGCCAACGGAAATAATTTCCTTTTGGCGTTTCTTTGTGTTCACGGAGCATTGCTTTTGATTGTTTCGTAAGTGACGTGGCTTTTGAAATACGATTCTGATTGCCCTATTTTTCGCTCCACTTCGTTCTAGACTGTTGCTCGGACTGAAACAGCACCGCGCACAGGGACTTACATCTCGAGTGGCCAACTTGGATACATTTTACTGTCTATGTTCAACCTGATACTTATTTGTGCTGTGGAATACGATGGAAATAGACGTTTGGTTTGCAAGATTGACGGTCAGTGACTGCCACGGTACAATGCGCCCAGTGCTGACGTGACTTCAATACTACATATTGGGATTACAGGTGGTCATCGTGTCTTCCGACCTTTTGTCCTTGGTCTCGTCCTGACGGCTAGTTTCATCTGTTGCGTAATCGTGACTTCGTTCCATCCGTTCTTATCTGACTGCCACCTGTAGTCTTGCTCTACCTTTCTGCTGTCCTTGTCGGTCACTTTGCCTGTCCAGGAATTATGCCACTCTTATCAACTCGAAGAGAAGACAACGAGGCGCGTCAAGACTTGGAAGTTGGACATGTTATTTCAGAAAATTACCAGTTGGAGAACGTACTTCCTTTGACGTTCAGCAGCCGGCCGTCAATACCCGACGGGGTCCCAAGGAGACTGCCACCTCTACCCATCGTCAAAATTCCGGACAATAAGCGTGCATTTGCTGACGTGCCACTTAGTGCCACTACCAGCAAATCATCTTTTAGTAGTGTTGTCATAAATTAAAACTGGTAGCTGAAATTTCCATCATTTTTTAAAACTTCATCGCGAATTAGAAGTTAGATCATGCACAGCCATTGTCACATAGCGTGACCTCCCGCCTGGCTATTGTGCAGGACGGCGAGCTGCACTCCTCACCTTCTACCACTGTCTGCTTTGGGGATCTTATTCACCACGCACTCTGCTACAGCTGACCCCCTAGTCTGTCGGTAGAGCAGATCATTATTTTGTTATACGACTTCAATGGCTCCATTGGACTCGAGCAGTGTCCAAGTGAGGGTGGTATGGTCATATACTTTTGAGGGTCTCTCTAACTGGCCACATATCAGTCTCAAATTCGCCTTACAATATTTCGTCTCGGACAGTTACGGGAAAGACACAAGCAGACTTTGAATGTGCACCCGTTCAACGCTGTGTTTGCAGTTCACCATTGACATTTTATGGCAGATCACTAAACAGGACGTTGCCACACTCATACGCCAAGGCGAGATAGGCGTGGCAAGAAGCAAAGTGGAGAAGCTCGTACAAGATGACAAACTCAGCGGTTTGGTCGAACGGCTTCAGTTCTACTGTAGTCAACTGCTGGAGAAGGAAGCGGAGCTCGGCCAGCCCCTGTAATTTCATCTGACTCGTCGTTCTGCGAATGTCTGATTTATCGGCTGAAGTGACTTCGAGTCGGAATCTTCTCTTCTGGAAGCTGTCTGCAGTGTGATGCTGGTTGCCTCTCGAATTGAGCTAAAAGGTGCAGTACTTCCAAGTCATAGATGCTATAACATAGTAATGTTGCGTTGAAGATGTCACGCCCTTGCGTGATATGTTGGTACAAATGTATGACCAAGAATTTAACCGCCTTGCAGTGAAAAATTACCCAAAGCATGTTCCTTCGCAAGTCAGTCACTTCTTTTGTTTACTATTTACAAGCATTTCTTAGCCTGTTATGTGTGATTTGTACAGGTCATTGATTCACTTGACACACGACCTCCCCCAGCAGCCCAGGTCGACCTCTATTTGGCCTCTATTGCTGATGAATATAACCTCTCATGGCAAGCCCCCCTCTTACCTCGTCGGAAGTACGTAACACTAGTTCAGAACAGCTCATGTGGCTAATACTCTCCTGCTAGGGCTCATGCTTTGTCCGAGATCCTGGACCAAGGGGCCTTTCCTCGCACAATTGACGTTCAGGAACTTCGGCAAATTTGTTCTCGAGGTTGAAATTTTTACTCTTGCCCTTGGATCAAACTTGCTCATCATGACATTCTAAGGTATACCTTCACAGCCGCCATGGCTGCGCCCTCGGGTGTGGAAGTGCGTCCACACCGTCTAAATTACCTGAAACGTATTTGACTTTGCCTCAAGGTTGCTTCTAGGCACGTTATCTTATCAGAAAGACTCCTGGGAAGTGGACGCTCACTCCAAAAGACGATCTTATTATGTCTGCGATATTCCCAAAATCGTGCTATTTTAACACATTTCCTGATCTTTTGTTAGGATCTTGCACGTCCTCTTCTCTCGCGGTTAAACGCACTACCACTGCCATCTTCACCACTTAGTCATCTAGACGCGTCGTTGTTGAATCTCGCCAAATCTTTGTCACCTCTTCCCCGTGAACTGGATGAAATTTTGGAACAATCTGCTTTGTGTCCCTTTGACAGCAGGGCTCCAGATGGGCTCAGAATTGAGGCTGCTGATGCTGTGGATCAACGGCTTAAAGTAATTCATGGCCACTTACTCGGCACTAATAGCGTAAACGGAATGCGCCTTGGTTATGCTGATACTACATTACAAATGCCACAAATCTCAGTTTCTTCGCCCATTGATTCACCAACTGATCATGAAGTGCGTAAAGAATCAGGAACCTTGCTACATCACGCAGTTTTAACACGAAGTCATGCAACTTCACTCTTGCGTTTATCTTATATCCATATGGCTTTGCATCCCTCCACAGCCACACATTACCTCACCTCGATCCTTGTTCCCCTGTATGTGGCTATGACCCAAGAGGTTGAGCCAGCTGAATTAGCTCATGTCGAACCGGACACCTTTTGGCTTCTTACTGAGCTCTGGGGAGAAGTGGGTGAGTTGGCTGATGATGAAGGGAGTCGGGTGTGGGTAGCAAAGCTCGGGCAACGATTGGCTTGGGCCGATCCGGAGTTGTCGGACAATCTGGTGAGTAGGTTTACAATGCAATGAGGAATGTCTCCAGCGAACGCCCTCTCAAATAGTGTCGTAGAGGGCTTGATCCTACCCTTCCTCACTATTCGTAGTAAGTGAACTTCGCTGGCCCAATTCTTCATCGCTTACCAAGGGCAAGTCGTTGGTTAATGGCGTTATTGACACGGACGTTACCATTTCCTTCGGTCCTCATAATCTGGGATTCTTTATTTGCTCAACCTCAACGGACGAATGATCACAACCCCAAGTTAGAGTTTATTGTGGATATCTGCACAAGCTTGTTAGTCAATGCCCGTGTGAAGCTGTTTCGGTCGGTCAAGACATTGTCTACTTCCTAGTCATCCAATAACCTGAATTTCAGTTTAGGAAGGCCAACCCTCAAATCACCTGGTTTGTGGGGCGATGTCGATATTACTGTCGCCGCACCTTCCCATACACCGGTGGAGTTTGAAGAAGGCTTCAATCAGGGAATGGCATTATTGCAGGTCTATCCAATAGATGAGCTGGGCGGACCTGAGAGAGTAATTGACACTGCTATTGACTTGGCGAATAAACGGAGGCTTGTGGACAGGAAAGGTGGTACAAGTTTTAACCTAGGCGAAAGACTTCGGGGGACGGTCTGGTCAAGTCTCGTGACCAGAGCTGCACCTACTGAACCTCCAATACCCGAATATAGCAACGAATCTGACGGTACCCCTTCTCCACAGTGGCCAGATTCTGGCGCAGAAGATGAGGATTATGCCACTGAGAAGTCAACGGCACTACTAGGGAAGCTTGGGAACACGGTTTGGCGTGGACTTACGAACCAGAGCTCGATGGACGTTCCACCCTCTCCTGTACTGTCTGGCTCGCCTGCTGAGCCATCATCACCTGCCGGCAATGTTTCCGGAACGCAGTTACCAAAAGCTACTGCCGCTGGGGGAATAGGAAGCAGACTCGGAAATTCCCTCTGGCGTGGTTTCACTAATCAGACTGCAATGGAGCCTCCCCCGTCTCCAACAGAGCCAGCTATGGATTCTCCACGTCAGCCTGAGAGTAACTCTTTCGCGTCGCCAAGTACATCTTCTGGTTTTTGGAGCTATACGGGAAGGTTGAGGGATTCAGATACTGCTGCCTCATTATCAAAGACCAGTACAAATTGGACCGCACGAGCCACCACATTATGGCGAAAAAGTAACCCTTCGAGCACCGTCAGCTCACCCGAATATCCATCTTACCATTCTCGGACTAGTTCGCTAAGCATGCCGGGGAAGAGCTGGACTGGCATGTTTCCGAAGAGAGGGTCACTTCCCACTCTTTACGACAAAGAGTACTCCCCACCCTCGAGACCCAATTTCAGAGAAAGTAGATATTATTCACCACAGGAGCGGAAAGCCCCAGAGAGTCCAACTAGGGCAGTTATCGGATTATCATCTCCGCTGTTGGCGAAGAGTAAGTCAGCGCTAGCGTCTCTTACGGGCAGTGCGACCGCGGCCCCAAAATCGGCCCCCCGACCACTCCTTTTAAGTTCATCGTCCCTTATCACGTCCTCCAATCCTCGCCGTCCAA
This sequence comes from Ramaria sp. MG151, assembly GCA_003314545.1. NCBI lineage: Eukaryota > Fungi > Basidiomycota > Agaricomycetes > Gomphales > Gomphaceae > Ramaria > Ramaria sp. MG151. The sequence goes on along the minus strand of QMFG01007345.1, from coordinate 8,469 downwards.
GCCGATTGCCCACGTCTGCAACCGGTTCTGTCCAACTCCAGGGTCGTATCTCGTCGGCCTTTTCCACATCCACACCTTTATCTGTCTTGCAAAGTTATTCTGACCGTGAATCTGAGGGAAGTAATGGCCGGTTTGTGCCTTTACACAGAGGTCGACCCCCGCGTTCTTCCCGCACTGGCTTGGCCCGATCTGCTATAGAAGACAGAATAGGGCAACCTTTAAGTCCAGATATTGAATCAGAACCTTCGCGTGTATCGTTCAGATCGAAGGATCTTCGGGCCCATGAGCGCCGAACAAGCAGCGAAGATAGTGCAGTGCGCGGCTGGGGTCAAGTGGAGCTTCCAGATTCACCTTCCACGACACCTTCCAGTCCACCGCCAAAATCGCCGACCACTGTGACACGCGGCATGAATGCACGTGTAAAGGAGGAATCAGAAGGACAGGGTAGTGCTCTAACATCAAGCGTGCCAAATGCCCTCCACCTCCCTAAAGTAGAAACGAGAGTAGGGGGCAAGAAGTCATGGAACGCGGGATATGGACTACCCGCTTCTTCTCGCAACAAAGTTGTCTCTGATTCTTCGACCTCACAAGATAACTTCTCCTCAGCTCGCAGCAAACGCCATGGACAGCGTCCAACAAACTTGCGGACGAAGAAATCGGATATGGACCTTGGTCGATCGTCAACAGGTACAGTTGTTGAACAACGAAGTAATGGGGATATCACATCCCTGGCCCCAGAGAGCGCGTCAGAAGCCACAGCCCTTACACCACGAGCTACAGAGTTTCATTCTCCAGACTCACCTGAACGTCCTATACGTGTTCGGAAGAATTCGCGCTCGCCTCGACCCGCACTCCGAAAACTTGACTTGCCGACCAAGGAAGGCTTTTCAAGTGATGGGGATGACGAAGGCTATGATGATTTTCTCTCTGCATACGAGAGCGAGGATGGCGCCCGTGTTGCAGTGATATGATATCTTGTTCAATGGATTTAATTATGCTATTAAGGTTTTCCTGCTTACTGTAAAGCGGTATACTAAGGTTTTTAGGGTGCCTATGCTAGATCATGTGCTTGCGTGAGGGTGAAGGAAGTATATTTTGCAAAGTTCTATACACCGTGTCAACAAATAATTTGGACACAGGTAAATAATACAATGCATGGATGAAATGTCATAATATTTTTCACCAGCAATGCATACACTTGGCAACACATGCAGTATCTCAAAAAACTCTTTCATGATTTGTTTGATTTGATCTGATAGCTTAACAAGTGTGAAAGAGAATACATGGAATATTGAAAATATTGCAGTAGATAGCAGTCCATCCTAGCTTGAAACAAACCATCCATCATAATTGATAATTCAGAGCTTAATTGTAATACTTAATCTACCATATATTCAGGAAGATATGCATTCATCTAAATAAAATGACTGTTATGTTTCATAAGGTATAGTTTATCAAACTCTCGCTTGAAGGAAATGGCATTTCCGAAGTATGTTAGTAAATACTCTGCCTCTGTAAACATAGAGAGTGGCAGGTGTAATGTCCTTAAATAGGTGATCTAATTGTAAGTTGATATTTGAATTGTTCCTTAGATACTGTTAAAAATATAGATGGAAAACTGCGACTAGTTGTCTTTTGGGATTAGTTCATGAGTCCAATCTTTAAATAACCTAGAGAGTCAGGGGCATTATAAATATAGGTGGAAAAGCACAGCTAGTTATCTTTGGAATAAGTTCATGAGTGCAATCTATGAATATCCTGGAGAGTCAGAGAAGTTTCAAATGTTACAACTAGTTTGAACTGTTGAACTTCACTAGAATGTAAAGCAGCAGAAATTCTGACTGATACCTGAAAGGCTGTAAGAAGTTGTCCTGATTCTAACACTGAGCCTTCAGCCCTTGGGCCCAAACTATGTTCAACTTCTATTCTTTTCACCTTGATCACTCATTCTTTTATTAGTTTTGCAACACTCATCTACCCCCAGATTGTCAGAACCCAAATAATAGCAACAAATGTTGTGGATGAATGTTGTGTTAGTAAAAGTGTTCGGAAACATTCCTAGTAGTGATAGAATGGTTTTGGAAAGCAAATGGAAATCCTACAGTAAAAGCGAATGACTTTCGGAACGTCTGCAAATAAAGTGCATAGTTCCGAAGAGACAGAGGTTCCGAAAGGATTCTATCTCGTGAATCGAATGAACTTTGCAGTTCATGTCGATCACAGCCAATTATCTTATATTCCTTGAAGTGGATTTAACTGATAAAAGTTGGATTGAAAGGCTTACTCAAAAATATACAGTTGTTGGTGAAGTTGAGTTTGGAGCGAGTTTGACAAGTAGAAGTGGAAAATCAAGGTGACATACAATAATTGAACTAGGGAATGTACATGCGAATGTGCTAGCTTATATACTGAACCATTCGAAAGAAAGAACGAATAGGAATGAGTCCGTGAGGATCGGAGAGTGATCAATGTACATGTATACTAATTAAAGGCCATAGGAAACAAGGAAAAAGGGTGGTAGGAAAATTGTGAATGAAGAAGAAGATTAACGGACCCCTAATAACTCTTGAAACATGTTTCCGAATCGCGTGGCTCTTCGGGTAGCACTAACCATCCCTAAATCCTTCGGAGGGTGATCCTGAGGGTCTAGAACATTCATACCATAGAACATAATGATATGGAATGTCATCGCAAGCTTTGAGTGAATATGAATAACTCAATCCATAGTTTCATGGTGAAAGATGGGGATAGTGATGGGGATAGTCCAGGTGCTTCTTTTCTAAAAAAAGAATGTAATGGGACCTGACCACTGATTGTTTCACCAGGATTGTTTCAATAGATGACGTATTTGAGGCGAAGTGATAGGCGAAGAGTTGTGGGATGAAAGTGATAGAAGTGTGGGGATGATGCTTCGGGCTTCGGACGAAATGCTTCGGAAGTATCGCTTCGGAACGACGATAGTGTGAAATGAATGTCCAGACTGTGATCGTGACAGATAGCTCCCTTGTGTCAAAATTGAAACTTCCATGTATACCATTATCTTCGCCCATCGCCCTATGTCTTTTCAATGGAAAGCCTGCTACCAGCCGTTTTATTCATGAATATATAAGCACTACAATTACATTTTCCAAATCGTCTACTCAATCTCTTTTGCTACTAGTAACAAAACTACATCCTTCGGCTCCCATGGTACTGGGACTGCCTTGGCTTCACACCACAAATCTGACAATCGATTGGGAGAAGCTCTCTATTACTTTTTCTTCCGGCACCACTTCCATGCTCCCGCACATGACAGTCGCCATGGCATGTACAACGATCAGTGCTCAATCAATCTTTGACACCATCCCAGAACTCCACACTGCCTCGATGCCACCGCCACCGTCAGTTAATGGTTCACCACATCTTCCGCAATCCTTGGGTTACGTCCTGAACGCTGCAACTAATGATTCGAACACTTCGGAAGTGTCTCACCCTCTGCACCAAACATCTCAAGCTCTCCAGATTACACTCTGACATCGAATGTGTCAGCCAACATTTCTGTACCAACAATGAACATACCGCCTTGTACTTCCGAAGATCCTCTTTCAACAATTCCTGCTGCTGAATTACTCTCCAAATTTCCACCTCTATCGTCAAAACCTAAAACATCCCCATCGGTACCACCCACTCCCGCGAAGTCCAATCTCCCCAAGGAACCACCTTCAAATCCTTCAAAGCTTCAAGCCCCTCACATCAGCATTATCAGTGCAGCTGCATTTCATCTCTTGATGAAACAGGGTGAAGCTATGTATACCCTTAACCTTCACCCCCTCGTTCCCGAGACTGTTAAAGAGTCTCTTCGTGCAGTAGGGGGGGAGCATGCACCATACATATCATTGCATGACCAACCACTCCCCGAAGATGAGGACGAAATGCTCAAAGTCGTTGTTCCTGAGGAATACCACGAATACCTCAACATATTTACTCAAAAAGACGTGAAGGCCGTTCCACCACATTGCAAATATGATCACACCATCGAGATCGAGAATGATGCACAGCCACCCTATGGACTGATTTACCCACTCTCAGGCGTTGAACTCCAGGCCCTTCACAACTACCTCGAAGACATGCTAGGGAAGGGGTTCATTCGGGCGTCTCAATCTCCAGGTGGTGCTCCTGTTCTATTCTCCAAAAAGAAGGAAGGGACCCTTTGACTCTGTGTCGACTACCGAGCCCTAAATCGCATCACACGAAAAAAAAAATATCCAATTCCTCTCATTCCCAATCTCATTGACCAACTCAAGGGTGCGAAGATCTACACCAAATTCGACCTTTGAGCTGGCTACCACAACATCCGAATGGCCGCCAGACAGGAATGGAAGACCACATTTCGAATGTGATATGGATCCTTCGAATTCCTCGTTATGCCCATGGGACTGACCAACTCCCCCACCACTTTTCAACACTTCATGAATGATATCTTTCAGGATATGGCAGATGTTTTCATTATTGTTTACCTTGATGATATTCTTATCTTTTCAAAGAACATTGAGGACCATCGAAAGCACATTTGGCAGGTCCTCACGTGTCTTCGGAAACATCATCTCTGGGTCAAACCCAAAAAAATCAATCTTCCATTCTAGTTGGGTCCAATTCCTGGGCTTCATCGTTTCGGGCGCAGGTGTCTCCATGGACAAAGCCAAATCAGCTGCAATCCTCGCCTGGCCAACTCCAAAAAACATCAAAGAAGTTCAATCCTTCTTAGGATTTGCCAACTTCTATCAATGCTTCATCCTTTGCTTCTTGGACATCGTTACACCACTCACTCATCTCACCCGAAAGGATACTCCGTTTGAGTGGGGTCCCAAACAGCAGGAGGCATTTGATAAGCTCAAAAATGCATTTTCATCTGCCCCTATACTCACTCACTTCGATCCAAAGAACCCAAATGTAGTAGAAACAGATGCATCAGATTATGCAATTGCAGCGATCCTTTCGCAGATCACACCCAAATATGGCAACATCCATCCCATCGCATTCTATTCCCAGGGAATGATTCCCGCTGAACTCAACTACGAGATCTACGACAAGGAACTCCTTGCCATCTACAAGGCCTTTAAACAATGGCGCAATTACTTAGAGGGCGCAACCCATGTCATCCTCGTCCTCTCAGACCACAAAAACATAGAATACTTTGTGACTTCAAAGCAACTTACTCGCAGACAGGTTCGATGGTCCAAACACCTTTCGGGTTTTAACTACATCATTCGCTACCATGCAGGCCGATTAGGCACCAAACCTGATGCACTCACCCGTCGGGGCAACGATCACCTGATAAAAATGGTGTTGTTTATCCCAACATATTCGGATATTGATGTTGTGGAATTAACTACATACGCATATATCCTACTCCCGAGATATCCGGATGGGCGCTTAACTGCCGGATAGGAGGGGAGGGTAATATATGCTGGATTCCTCAGGTCAATCTCATTCCCTTCCTCTTAATTCATGATCATCTTTCAGATACTTCTTTTATAAGTATGCGGACCAAGTTTCACTAGCTAAAGTCGTCTAGTTATTTAGTTATGTAGTTATGTATAGTTCCCGGTCAGGGATGACTGGAGACTATACAGCTGCACGGGAAGCCGTAGACAAGCCCCTCAGTGTGTTCTATCACTGAGGTGGTGAGTCTAACTTTTGTTTACCTTGTAGAAGAGTAGCTAACTGGTTAGTAGATATCTCTGTCTGCAGGTAGTTATTTAATATCATAGTGTGTTCTATCACTGAGGTGATATCTCTGTCTGCAGTATCAAAATTTCAATAATTCTCCTATCCACAATAATCCAATAGTAACAACAATTGATGCATCTGAAGTTGCCATGATCTTTTTACGAGAGGTGTTTGCTAAACATGGTACTCCCAGCAATATCATTTCCAATTGAGGAGAACACTTCACTTCGTAGTTTTGGACATCACTTTGCGAACTACTTGGGATTAAGGGGAACCTTTCAACTGCCTATCACCCACAGACCTACGGACAAGCTGAACATGTCAATCAAATCCTCGAGCAATATCTTCGGATATACATCAACTATCAACAGGACAATTGGGTTAACCTCCTCCCTCTTGTCGAATTCGCATATAACAGCACCGCACATTTGGCTACAATGTTGACCCCTTTCTTTACAAACAAAGGGATCCATCCGAAACTTGAAGTGTCATTGACTTCCGTTTCTTCAGAAGATGCTTATAATCACTTGGCAGATTTGAAAGAGGTTCACCAGTTCCTTCACGATTGAATCAAACACACCATCGCACTTTACACCTCCTCCACGGAGAATCTGTTGTGGAATTAATTGCAGGCGCATATATGCTGCCACCCGAGATATCCGGACGGGCGCTTAACTGCCGGATAGGAGGGGAAGGCAATATATGCTGCATTCCTCAGGTCAATCTCATTCCTTCCCTCTGAATTTATAACCATCCTTTAGATACTTCTCTTATAAGTATATGGACCAAGTTTCATTAGCTAGAGTCGTCTAGTTACTTAGTTATGTAGTTAAGTATAGTTCCTGGTCAGGGATGACCGGAGACTATACAGCTGCACGGGCAGCTGCAGACGAACCCCTCAGTGTGTTCTATCACTGAGGTGGTGAGTCTAACATTTGTTTACCTTGTAGAAGAGTAGCTAACTGGTTAGTAGATATCTCTGTCTGCAGGTAGTTATTTAATATCATAGTGTGTTCTATCACTGAGGTGATATCTCTGTCTGCAGTATCAAATTTTAATATTTCTCCTATCTACAACAATCCAATAGCAACAACAGGTTATGGGCCCCGCCCAGCAAGAAAGTACCCCTATGGGAAAGTCAAAATCTTTCACCATACCTCGCCTGGCCATAGATGGTACCAATTGGATCACTTGGAAGCAACAAACCCTCAGTATATTGATGTCTCACAAAGGAGTTCAACGTCACGTTGAGGGAACAGCTCGAAAACCTCGCGATATCCCTTCGTATACAAGTGGACACGCAATCACGGATGACGAGCTGGAGGAGATAGAGAAATTAGAAGAAAAATGGGATGAATACAATCAGTGTGAAGCGTTGATCAAAGCCCAACTGCTTACCACGATTCCAGAAAGTCTCTGTATAGAGATTCAAGCCCTCGGCACTGGAAAAGAGATGTGGAAAGCTCTATGTGACTGTTAAGAACTAGATCTTAGCGGGGGCAAAGTGAGAGTTGGGACTCAATATAGAGTCAACCGAGGTCCGGAGTCGGGATGCCGAGGAGGGCCGAGGCTCGGCGAACGAGTCGAGTGGGACTTGGCTTCAGCTTATGTGCTGCGCCAGCTCAGAGTCCTGTCCCGTATTTTGGACGAGGCCCGAGGTCACCCGAAGTTCGGGCGTGACCCTAACGAGGGGGACGAAGGAGTGTAGAGATTAAGCAAGGTGTATTGGGGTATCTTAGTTGATATCAGAACTGACTATCATGTACATGAACGAGTAGCTTATATATGGAGGGGTTCGGGGATCGGAGACCGGATGACCGAGGTCAGGGTCGTAAGCTATGCAAAGGAGATCAAACGAGTGGGGCGGATATGAAATGTGTCTGAGGTAAACGGGGACTCGGGCCCGAAGGGCCGGGAGCTTCGGTTCGGCGGTGGGGTCTTGACAGTACCCCCCCTTAAGGCTGAGCCCTCGAAGCCTTGTACCTGGGGTCCCAGTCACGTGACACGTTTGAGTCGGGTTTGGAATATAAGGGCACGCGTGATGGCAGGTCCTTTAGATTAAGGTGCTCCCCATCTATGTCTAGTAATCCCGCGCCCGAAAGTATAACCGAACGCCGCGCCCGATTATTGCGTGAGATGGAGGAGGTGGAAGAGCTGGAGAGGGCCGAGCAGGAGGCCCGGGAGAAGGCCGCAGAAGAGGCCAAAAGGAAGGCTGAGGAGGAGGCCCGAAAGCAGGCCGAGGAGGCTGCCAAGAAGCAGGCCGAGGAGGCGGCCAGGAAGCAGGCCGAAGAGCAGGCCCAGGAAGGCAAGAGCCAAAAGATGGCCGAGACGGAGGCGAGTGGTGCGGAGAGGGTGCGGATAGCTGGGGTGAGTGACTTGCTTCCTTCTTTTCTTTTTTCCGTTGACATCCCAACAGGAGGTCTGCATCCCATGTGGCCGTCGCGGCGAGCGCTGCGTGCTGGGTCAGGTGGGGGCCTCTTGCGTTCGCTGCCACGAACGCAAAGTTGCTTGCAAGTGGTCGGGGGCACCTGAAGGGTCAGGGCCGAGGGCCGAGAAGCGGGGACCCCCCAAAGGCTCGGGTGGGGTCGAGGAGGGGCCTTCAAGGAAGAAGGCCAAGGGGATTGCCCCCGTTGCGGGACCGGCCGAGGTCGCAATCCCGAGGAACGTTCGGGTCTCGGAGGCGCTTTTAGAGCGCGTAGTCGACGCCTTGGAGGAGGGCAACCGACTTCGAAAGCAGCAAGCCCTCGTGGCGAGGCACAC
>QMFG01007341.1:0-19692 GCA_003314545.1 Ramaria sp. MG151 | reverse complement strand
TTTACCAGAATAAGCAGTATTTTTGAGCAAACATTTGGAAAGAATTCATTTTTTAGGTGATCCCCAACAGCTACCCTTGTGTCAGAGTTTGTCCCAAGTCCAATCCCCGAGCCTTCAGACCTTCAGGCCCAAAGCCCCAACAATCCTCAAACATGTTTCAATTATTCATACCTTGCACTTGATCTTTCTTCCTATAGTTTACAACCCTGACTTCAGTCACTTGGTCCCTGAATCCTGAATCCCTTGGTATATAAACTACTAGTTCATGTACATGAAAGTCAGTTCTGATATCAACTAAGATACCTAATATACTTCTACCCTCTGCTCCCTATGCTCAAAACTGATAAGTTTCACCTTATCTTTTATCTACAACACTTGTGTCACTACACACAAACTTTTAAATACTGAACTGAGTTGATCCTGCTAGCACTTGTTTGCATCAGAATAGAAAACTCAATTATATAATCAATAGGCACCATCACAATTACCTCAAAACAAAGATAAAAACAAATCATAAAACAAAAAAGAGATAAATATTTTTTACTTTCATTCAAAAGTATAAATTTTTTTATTTGAAAAAATAGAATTGAAAATGATATATCTATCTGATTTTTTGGGTTTTTATTTTGAATTTTTATTGTTTATTGAAGCAGCTTGTGATGATGCTTGTGGATTATATAATTGGGGGTTTGTATTCTGATCTAAACGAAGTGCTGACGGAGTTAAATCTATTCAGCATCTAATGCTCATGTACAGTATAGTAATGCAAGCAGTGTAGATAAGCTGCAAAGCAAAACTTATCAATTTTGAGATGATGGTTGATTCTTTTAGGTTTTGAGAAATATTAGTGAACAGCTGGTGACAATCCACTATTGTTTTCTTTGTAAGAGAGTAATAAGACTATCTTTCAGAGAGTCTGAGGAGATTCTGGAGTTATACTGCCTTGTCTATTCCAAAGAACTACAAGCCTATTTAAATGATTTAGCTACTGAGATGACTGTCTAAAATATGCAAGTGAAACTAGGGGTCATTGGACAAGTCTGGGATATTTTTAGGAAGTGGGACAGTGATTTATCTGAAACAAGTGTAGCTAATTTTCTATAGAGTCCTCTTGAAACTTGTTTCTAGATCATTGAGAACTACATTAATAGTTGTCAACATATTTTTGATAGTGAAAAGAAGAGAGATAGAAATGAAATCTTTGCATGATGGAGCTGGAGGTCTGTGGTTGTCCCAAAGTGGATGGTATCAATGATGCTCAGCAGTCAAGTGGTACCTGTTCATGTGTATCATAAATGTTCACTTAGATACACATTTATCTCTGGTGTTGTTTGGTTGAACATATACATGCAAGGGTGAATGTGTGTGGTTGTAATTGGTGAATGGTAGTTGGGGTCAGTGAAAACCATATGATGGCATGGACCTTTTGGCCAGTTTGATCCCAGGCCAAGCCCTTTTCACCTCCAGGCCTCACACTATCAATGTGTCCTCCACAACCAATCAGCATGAAGTAGGTCTCTATCTCCTTCTGCCACTCATGCCAGTTGGTACTGGTGAGCTTTGGGAGCTGAGGCATAATGGTGTGATCCATGTTGCAAGTGACTGTTGACATGGAAGTTTTCTCTAACATGAAAGTTTTGTTTGACACAAAAAGCAAATCACGAAAAATAGTTCAGGTGCAACCGGGGCCCATAACCTGTTGAAAATAGAGGCCTGAAAGGACTGGTATAGTTGCCACGTTGTATGATGACACGAAAAGAATGCTGCGCGTCTAACTACCTCTGGCGCTTAACCGACGTCCAACTTCTCGTCGAAATATTTCGACATAGCCTACTGTCTGTGGAAACATCATAATGCCAAGAATCCATGTTCCGCAGGCAACCCAGGTAACCTCATGTTTCTGCGGAAATTCTACGTATAACGAGAATTCTCACGAGTTTCCGCAAGTGGAAATCTGACTCACTCACCGGTGACAGGACGTGTCCGCGGACCTCTCGAGGGTGGAACATTTGAAGTCAACATTCAGCCTCAGCTAATCCAAATCTTAATATTCAATATTAGGGGTTTGGTGTATCCAGCAGTTACTTTCCGCAGGTGGGAATTCGCAGTGATAGAATGAGTAATTTTTGATTATATCAAGCCTCGACATCAGGCTATACTTAGTTCTATACATAGACCGCGCCTTCCATTCACGATATCCTCGATACACGGTAGGTATGGTGGTTATGAAGGTAAGATTGTGAGCTCTAATAATGGTTTCAACTGAGCTCTCCCGCAGCACCCTTGAGACCAATACAGGTGATAGGGTTTCTCTTCTTGAGATGTGGAGGTTATACAACTAAAACAATACAATCATAAACTTTCTGGTTCTAATCTTGGTGAGTCATGGCAGCCCGCTTGGTTCGGGGCTCCCGGCCGATTTACATTCATGATGGATTCAAATTCTACGTATCAGAATTCTCACGAGTTTCCGCAAGCGGAAATCAGACTCACTCACGACATGTCCTCGGACCTCTCGAGGGTGGAACGTTTGAAGTCAACATTCAGCCTCAGCCAATCTAAATATTAATATTCGATCTCAGGGTTTGTTGTATCCAACGGTTACTATCCGCCGGTGGGCATTGCTATGCATTCGCAGTGATAGAACAAGTAATTTTTTGATTATATCATCCCCCGACATCAGGCTATACTTAGTTCTATACATAGACCGCGCCTTCCATTCACGATATCCTCGATACACGGTAGGCATGGTGGTTATGAAGGTAAGATTGTGAGCTCTAATAATGGGTTCAACTGAGCTCTCCCGGAGCACCCCTGAGCCCAATGCAAGTTATAGGGTTCCTCTTCTCGAGATGTGGAGGTTATACAACTAAAACAACACAATCATAAACTTTCTGGTTCTAATCTTGGTGAGTCATGGCAGCCCACTTGGTTCGGGGCTCCCGGCCGAAATACATTCATGATGGATTCACATTCATCAATGTAATCGCTGAGTCTGTGTCTAGGTCTGATATCCCCAATTTGGTGAACCCCTGAGCACGTAAAACAACCGACATCGTCATGGGTTGTCGCGCATCCACGTGTAATCACCGCTTTGGTAACGCTAGGGCCCGGAAAGGCGACGTCACGAAAAAGGAAGTTATAATGGAAAACAGTCATATGATTATGATGGCGTTCTTAAAGCGCGCTGACCTGTCGATTGGTTTCTCACCGGGTAATACAGGTTTCTTTTAATCAAACCAATTCGTTACTGTGAGGTGAGGTGATATGGGACTTGAGGAGAGTAGTGTTCCACTGGCAGATCAAAGGGTATATCGGGAGGTTTTCATTTAACTTCTCACTTCAGGTTTTCATGCTTGTCGTCCTCTATAGCTCTACGCGGCAACCCCAACACTATTAGGATTTCCGCCCACAAAATGTTTGCTGCAGAGCAGGCTGAGGTTTCAGCTTTTGAGGCGATATTTCATGAACTTCAGATCGCCACAGTAGCTTTTGAAGCTACAAAATATATGACGAGTGAGTCCGCAGTCATTTTTCCTTTCGACACCACTCACAGAAGTTCTCAATATAAGTATCAGGGTTTGTTCTTCTTATATATGACCATATGCTTTTATTCGGAGAGGAGGTATGCTTAGTATTCGATTCTCTAACTCTTGTCTCTCGTCACATATACACCTACTTCTTAGACCAACGTCATTTGGCCTGCAAAACGTAGCTGGCCCAAGAAGCTGTTTTTGTTTAATCGATACCTGGTTCCATTGTATATCGCGATGGCGCTCGCTTGTATGTGTCCCAATTTGCTGTAGAAGTCAATTAGATTCTTATCTTACGTAGCACTCAATGGTGCTACGGTCGGTTCTCCAAACAACGTGAGTATTGACCCGCAGTATGCTCTGGACCAATAACTCACCTCTGAGCAATAGTTGTATGTCTACCTCTCTCACCCTGATTTACATCGTCACTGATGGAGGGCAGCTGCAAGGCATGGCTCTCCGTCGTGATTTTCGTTAATACTGCAGTGCTGGCCGCAAACAATAGTCGGTTATTACCCTTTAGCAAATGAAATACTCTCACTGATAGCTCTGGACAGTTTTTGTGGCACAGAGAGTTTACGTTCTATGGGGGTACAACAAGCTGATCCTGAAAATTTTGGTGACAGCACTGGTCCTTCTGTACCTCGCTGTGTTCTCCGTGTGTGCTTATGGTAAGCCTCCCTGCAATTCCTTTCAAAGGAAAGCGACTGACTAGAGATCATTACACAGATGTGTATATATCCCACTGTGCGTCCGTACTCGGTAGTACATAGGCACTGATTACATCATTTTTATCAATTCACGGATCATCTAGCCCATATGTCTTACAACACTTCGATCAAGCAGTGCGCAAGCGACGAGAGAAACACGTTCGGGGTGGCGGCTTTCGCGGGGCCTGTAGGGAGCTTTGTCTCTCTGTTTCCTCTTACTCACATTTTCACGATTTCCAAAGCTTTTGTTCGATATATTCCTATTTCTTCTGTTGTGTTGGAATGCACTTGAGCGCCCTCGAAAAATGCACACTACAGTTGTCAAGGTATTGTATCGCGATGGTGCCATTTACTTTGTTGTAAGTACCCTCTTTTACCACATTTTGGGTGACTTACCAATCCAACGATGAAATTTGTTTAGATCACCACAAGTGTGTTCGAACACCATACACATTTGGCATATGTCATTTCATTGATATTTCTTCAATTCAGCTCTTCGTCTATTTAACATTTTCGTGTTATCTTTCGCCAATGTATGTAACACGACCTTTTCTCACAGAAAGGCTAACGAGACACCACTTATAGATATCATATACTATGCTTTGTCTTTAGTATGTCTAGTCCTTATCATAGCTTACTGCTCAACAAATTCCCCTTGTTTAGTTTCAGTACTGCCGTTATCACTGCATTAGTTAACCGGATGTTGATCACCATCAGTACTTCTGTCACAGATGGATACACATACAACATCGGGGTACCAGACTCCCTTGCACCGTATGGGCCACTCGAAACACCTTTCGAACTTTCAGCCATGGCATCGGCTGATTCTGAAGAGGATTCCCTACCTCCCAATCGTTTAGGAGGAATATATCGAGCACAGAGGATGCTAACAAGCGGATAGCTCAGTATTTATATAAATGAAATGTGTTTTAAGTGGTTTTTGTAATCCCCACAATCTCGTTATTTTTTTTTTATAAAAAATTAAAAATAATTCTCTAATTTATTCTTGGTCAAAGTGAAGTTCTTTTTCTTATTTTTTCCTGAATGTTGATGGCGTCTATAGATTATGTAATCGATAATTTGATGCGTGGACGGCGCTACGGAATCAAATGGTTCAACGCCTAAAGCTCGTACTGGTAGATGCGTAGTGTTAAGAGTTCAGGGGATCAAGTAATTCTGGGGGTGCACCAGAAGGCTGTTTAGCTTGAGCAAGTGATATGGCTTGTTGTAAACAGATAACTATTACTAAGCAACTGTAACTAATGTTATGTGGCAAACAATGCCACTCGCACCTGTCCAACATCAAGTTATAATGTTATAGGGTCAATAAAACAATATTTATAGTACATTTGACACATGTTGTAATCTAGATAAAGTCTCAGTTGATAAATGATAGCAACTGAGGAGACAATGAGCCAAGTGCCATACTTTATATATTGTATGGAGTGGCTGTGGAAACAAAAAGAAAAGAAATATAAAAAGAAGTGGACAGGGTTGTGGACAGGTGGATGTGGATGGGTGGGACAAACATGTCACGTATTCCAACAATGTGTTCATTGGCATGTCAATTCTCGTATCGGTCACGTGACATGTTTGGGCAGTTACTTTGTTAACAGTTCATCAATTGTCTCCCTGATAGCCAAATTGCTCAGCTATTAACCCTCTGAAAAGGAATTGTCACTGGCCATTTCCTCAGACAAATAACTATCCACCAGCATCATCAGTGATCTCAAAATTGATAAGTTCTCAATCATATTCTTATCTTCACTTGTGCACCACAGCACATGAGCATTAGATGCTGAATATCTTATTCTGCATCAGCACCTTCTTAGCTTCAGAATTCATTCCTCAGTTAGATTATCAATAGGTGCCTTCACAGCTGCCTCAAAATAAAAATCAAAAGAATAGAGAACACATAATGTTAAAATTAAGAGAGACAGTAGCAAGTGGGTGTGACATAGAGTGATAAAACACCCTTGAAAAGAATACTAGACTTAGAGACTCAAAAATTGACTCAAAAACTCAATGATATTTACTGTAGATAATGTTCTTCTTAAATACAAGAAAGTTCAGGGGTTTTTGAGCATGATTTTCTCGGAAAAATATCACAAGATAAAAACATAGGGATGGAAAATGGGGCTAGGGGATGGATGATGAAAAATAATGTTCATAAATGTTCAGGATAGGAAAGGGGGTTAAGTCGGAAGTAGTGGAGCTTGTTCTGGATGAAAATAAGTGTGGAGTAATGGGAATTGATCAATGGAGAAGGGGGGGGAATATAGGGAAAAGGTCGAGGGGACTTGCCCCTGGGTGTCCATAGAGTCAATTAAGTAACTAGGAGTTAGGGATTCACATAGGGAGCTGGTGGAATGATTCCTAGGGTGTTTGGGGATACCATATGCTCATTTGGAAAGCATATATGCGGGTCCCTCGACTCAGATAAATATTTTGAGTGAATTTTGATGGTGTCTCCCTGGCTCATAATGATGATTATGATTTGATTTGTTTCATTGTTGGATAATTTTCTTGACTCAAAATGTTTGTAATGGTGGGATGGACTGTGGATGATGTCCAGGACTCATTTCCCCTCAACTTGGATGAATAGGATAGGTGTGATAGAATGTGGGAGTGTGATGAGAGATACTGACAAAAAGAAAAAGAAAATTCAAAGAAAAATAATAATAATAATATGTCATATCTTTACTATATCTCTTTCCTAACAAATAAAAGAATTAAAAAGACAATTATAAAATTCATTTCTCTACATCCATATATTATCACATGCCTCACTTGAGCTATCAAAGATGTTCACAAATGAAACATCGTTTACACAACCTGATAGTCTCACACTCAGCTGCGCAGGGACTGAGCGAATTCTGAGCAGCAGCTCAGCTCAGTTAATCACCGAGTGAAGTGCCCGAAGTTCCTCCAATCACGTGAAGGGTCCTATGACCCAAGACATCCCTTTTTCTGTGGCTGCCTCACTTGAACTGTTGAAGTTGTTCACAAATGAGTGAAAGGCAGCACTTCAACAAATGTCGGCATGTGGCTGCCTCACTTGAGCTACGGAGCTTTCTAAAAGTGATGTATGTGGATGGATTCATTGGAGATAAGCAATGCTCGCTTTAGGCAGACTGTCCGCTTTGGAAGCTTTAGAGGTGGTATCTCAAACCCTTGCGATGATTTAGCCGGAAAGAGGGAGAGATTATGGTATAAGAAGCAATTTCTATCTATGACCACGACCCACGTCTTGTGAAGGATGTCTTTCACTCCTCAATTGGTGATTATGGCGGTGGAATCACGCGAGTCCTAACTTCTAAGTACTCTAACTGCGTCTGACTCTAATTCGCTTCTTGATGCAGTAACAATGACTAAATACTCATGGATTGCGTCTTTGGCCTTCTTGGTCTATGATCATGGTGAGTCTTGACGTTCAGAATATACACCATCCACTCACATTTAGGCAGTAATTACATTCGATGCTGAGGTCAGTTCCACATCTACGCGCTGCCATGTTTGTGTTAGACGTAGAGCAGGTCGCAGTTATATGGAGTCGCCAACACTCACTCGGGAAGATGCTGTTTATATTCGTCAGTTTCGACTCTGACCGCCCAAGATCGAGCTTATATTTACTACCTACAGACTCGCTATTTCGGAATTTCCTCACTTGTTGTTAATGTCACGGGTGAGTACCTATTGTCTTAGCCTGTTTCACAGCATTGATAGTGATGCCAATACCAACATAGTCTTGTTTTATCCGTCTCTATCTGACACGGTGAGGTCCCTCTCAAACTCCTAACATCATGATCCTAATTTAAGCTGTTTTCAGTTGTAAGTGCAAATGTTAGGTCAGTGTTGGGAGGTCTTAGACACGCACGTGCCGCAGCTGTGATGCGTTCATTAAGTGGGAGGCAACATGGTATGTCCGTCTTTCCTCTTTTTGTTGACATTGATTGACGAGGCATAGTACGGTAGTCTTAGTTTCCATTGTTCAAGGTAAGTTTTTACTTCAATCTGAAATCAAATAAACCGAAACCGACCAGTGTTGTTAGTCATACTTCTGGCCCGTGTATGCTTTATATCTCATGGATAAATGAGCTGACGTACACGCTGACGTACACGTCTGTTCAAAGATCTACATCGTTTATGATCGCAACAAGAAAATAGTCTCTTGGACGGCTGGAGTCGTTTTGTTAGCAATCACCGCCACCGCAATCGCTTTTAAGTTTTACCTCCCTGCTGGTGAGGCAATCTGATACCAATACTCCGCCAGATTATTCTCATCACCTGAACAGCCAAGGCATCACCTCTTGTATTCAACCTCACTGGATGCTATGCTCCTGCTATGTCAAGTCTCTTTGGGATTTGCCACATTCCTGTAATCGTGACAGAGGCCATCCTCTGCATCTGCATGCTGTATAAAGCATGGGTGATATATATGAATGACTATGGCTCGCCGATACTCAAGCTCCTCATTCGTGACAGGTTAGTTTAGTTACTACTATGCAAAGTGTTGTCAGTTCTAACATTACGGTAGTGCACTCTATTTTGTTAGGTCAGTGATTTTGTAAGTGTCTATGCTGTACTGACATCTCTTTCGCAGTACCTTTGTTGTTTTGTTTATGAACGCCTTGTTTTTTGTTTTTGCTCCTCGAGATCTCGTACTAGTTGCTGTTGGGTAAGTCACTCATTAATCTTGAGAGGATCTTCTGACAACATAATTTTAAGATGGGAATACGCAGTAGTGTGTAATATGGGAAGTCGCTTACTTCTCAACATGTTTAAGCACCATTTCAAACAGCAGACATCGATGCTTCAAAGCACCCAGCTGTCGTCAGACATACCCATGCGGGCTCTTTGAACATGTGTTTACATAAAAGAATTAATGGGTAAGTAGTGATATACGATTGAATCACTCAAAAATTTGATGCATACTAGGCAACAGCAGCCCCGGCTTGTATATCTGTGAGTTTCCACCACCCGAAAAAATATCTTCTGCGGAGTTTTTCTTCGTATTCTGACAACAGTTTACCATCTTTTACAGCTGTTACGGCAATCGACTCGGAACCAAAATAAATAGTCACTTTTTTCCATTTGAAAAACTCCATGAGATTCAGCATTCCTATTATAGCCCCCCAAATGTATTTATTTTGAAATTGTTCCGATGTTCACCACACCCGAGCCACTGTATTCAAACATTCCACCGCCTGCTTATTCACTTCCGGGGGCTATAATGCCAAAACGCTCAAAATCAACCTCCGCCACTGCCTCCACGTGGATTTGTCTCTGCCTCCGTAAAACAAACCTAATTTTTACAAAAAAAAACTGGAATCGCTTCCTTTTCAACTTGCCTTAAGATCTATGGGAGTACATTTTTAAATTTGCACTTTTTGGAAAGTTGCTTTTTGGAATGCATTGAGCTTGAGCCTGGCAAGCTCGCTTATTTCTCTGCATATCTGTAGAGGCTCAGGGAGTAGCAAAATTGTGAAAGCCTTGAAAGAGATGAGCCTATGGAAATGTGAGAAATAACCGAGACGAGCGCGGGTGCTGGCCGCAACAAGAACCAAGATGAGACAAGATCCGAAACAACAATAACCTGAGAATAGGGACCTAGTTAACCCTATAACAACGAGACATTCAAACTTATCTGGGCTCTCTATAGAGCGGCTGGGCTGAAACCAACTGATATTTCAAATGTAAAACTAAACTACTTATTTACATTTCTTATTAGGTTAAAAGTCTCATTACTCACTGGCAATGATGCAGGCAATGATTACAACACATGTGAAGCATGATATCCACAAATTTAGGGATATCAAACCAAAACTCAGTCTCCATAACTGGACTTCTTGGAAACACAAATTACTAGCCACAGCCCATGACAGAGGCTTAGACAATGTTATCACAGGCGAAGAACCAATCCCAAACATCGATAATCAAACTACTCATCTGGTCAACAACATCTTATGCATCAAGAACATCTCTACATTGATCTCTGAATGGATGGATAAGAATAATGTGGCATATAACCAGCTTTTACTTTGCATCAGTCCAGAACTTCAGATGCTGATTGGTACTACTTCTAGGTCTAGTGAAGCTTGGGCTCTCCTCACCAATAAATATGAATCGAAGGATCCCAGCAAAATAAATATCATCAGGATGAAATATGATAACTGCCACATGATCGGAGGCCAACCTGTCTCATCATACCTCTCAACATTGAGGGAATTCAGAGAACAACTCACGACTATGGGCAAAGACATCACAGATTCGACACATAATCTGCTCCACACGAAGTCCATAAAACTGGCATATAGGTCCTTCTGAAAATAGGATCGATATATGTGGCTGTATGCCAAATAATTGCTTTCACGGCTATGTCCCGAGCGGCATACAAGAGTCCAATTGTGGTGTCCCGGACAAAAAGATGAGGGGAATGATACTTGCTATCTCTCTCATTGACCTGTGAAACAGAAGATGGTCATCATTATCCGGAGCGTTCAACAGCGTAGCCAGCCAAATATTAATACATTGGTTTATAGTCAGCGACACCGCCATCCGAGTAGGTCCCGGATGGTTTTTCTGAGTGACCAGCGGCCATCTCTCCTTCTTCTATGCCAGACCAAGTGGGTATTGCGGGATGGCGTCACGATGTCCAAAACGCGGATTCGGCCCCTTAAAGGAGTGACAGGTATTCGGGGGCCTAGGAAGTGTGATGTATGCTCCGAGCCGTTCATTTGCATGCCTTCCGCCTAACGGGCCTCAATAATGAATCATTTTTATGGATTAGTGTGTGAATTGATGGCGACTTGTTCCGAATTCTCCTTTTGTAGAGGCAACCATGCTCGTATGCCAAGGGAACAAGTCCGCATCTCCGACTCGATATACAAGCTCCGCAATCAGCACTGCCACTCTTGTATTCAACGTCGCCATTCGATGGCTGCACCCAGGTTCACAGACGACTGGCTATGGCTGTGAGGCCCGAGACAAATCCTTCAATACATATCCAATAGTTTGTCACCGATTTGCTTAGTATGTCATATTCTCGGATTTCGTGAACTTAACACCTTGTGCCGTCGCGAATTCCTTCTCGTCACGACGCACAGCGGAAGAGACAGGGACTGGGGGAGTTGAAATGAATGGATACGTTAACTGAAAGCTCTGAACGCTCTATGGCTGACTCCAGCGCTCTCTGAGGAGAAAGGGGCCGAAATTCTCGGGAGTCTCAAGTGGACAATGCATAGCGCGAACTTTTACTATTACATTCCCCCGGTACCCGGAGAGGCAGAAGGAGTAGGATAAGGACTCTGGCGTCATTTTTAAACTCATCCCAGAGAAACAGACAAGAGAACTGTGAAGCAGAGGCAAGGACCGCGCGCCACAACGAGAAATTTAACGGACCAAACCACTGAGAACCCCAATTACTTTGCGCTCTGCTCACAGCATACTGGTGGTGTGACCTATCCCTGTCTCCCAACCCACAGACACCCAAGTGGGTATATGAAAAACTTGAAGTTATATTTAGATTCTGTGCAGACACCAGCTTGGGCATGGACAATCACAGTCACTGGAATTCTCAGATGAATTCTCAGCCAGACGCACAAAAGAGCATATTATTACTGGGAGTTTTGGAATATGAACTACTAACCATTGTATTGCCGCTTCTCCCGTCTGCTGCGATCTTGTCAGACAAAGCAAGGAGGTAAGAAACCAACATGAATCAGAGCCTAATTTCACGTTCTAGTTTCATCCAAGTCTCCAAATTTTTGGCCAGCAAGAGGCCGTAATTTCTTGAATAGTCAACGATCTCGTTTAGAGACTAGACACAGAGCAAGGTGTTAGTCCCTCTCGCAATTGCTTTCCCAGAGAATGTTGATTGTATCGGCTATTGCAAAAACACCGTATCTGTGGAGAAACACAAGTTCGAAACTTTGAAGATGCCATATTTAGATGCCGGTATTCTGTACAGATTTGCCCATTTGCATTAATTGGAAATCGTCTATCGACGTCGTCGCGGCCGCGGGCCCGGTGCTTATATAGATGGGGCGAACATTACGTGCTGCATTTTCGTCCCTCCAGGAATCTCTGCTTTATTGCTAGAAAGGAGCTTGCGAAATGTGGCTTATCGTGGGAGGAGCGCGTGCCAACCCCCTTAAATCCGACCCTATCTGCAGGTGCCGTCTACCGTGCCCTATACCAACCTTCGCGCTGTGTAAATGTCTCTCTTGAAGTGCATATCTCTGCTTGGAATCACGTTCTGGTTCTGGACCGTGGCAGCGAGTAATGTCGTCAAGACCAAAGTTGCCGTGTTGGGTGGCGGAATGGCAGGTATCATCGCTGCAAGGACATTGCATGAACAAGGTGTTCAAGACTTTGTCATTGTGGAAGCCAGGACTGAGCTAGGTTTGCCTTTGAACATCGGGTGTGCAAGACCATCATCTAAGGTGGTGTTGCCCCATATTTAGGTGGTCGCATGCAAAACGTCGCGCTAGGGAATGGCGTCGAAGTAGAGCTTGGCCCCAACTGGATTCAAGGGTTGGGAGAAGGGGCTTCACAGAATCCTATCTTCACGTTGGCACTCAAAGATGGACTAAAGGATGTATTTTCTGATTTCACGAATCTCACAACGTTCGACCATAACGGTCCCGTCGATATGAATAATGAACTCAATACCTTTGCCAATGCGTGGGCCTTATACCTCGCAGCAGCCGGTGCGTTCAATTCTCATTCTCCTTTACCTGCCTGACCATTGTCTTATCACAGGAGAACGGAAAACTCAACAGGTCAAGCTGCTCATGATAGATCAGTACTAAAGACCTCTTACTCATTGAACCATACAATTACAGCAAGTAGACCTCACGGCTAGAGCTGGATTGAGCAGCGTTGGCTACAAGCCTCGTACCCCGCTTGACGATGCAGCCGAATATTATACGTTCGATTTGTAAGTCCCTTTATCTACTCACGTGATACTACGAGTCAACCTATACAATTCAGTGAATTCGCTCAGCCCCCAGAAGATTCCTCGTTCATCGCTTCTGCTGATAATAACAATTTCACCTTTGTCGGTATGTATGATTTTTCAAAACCGATACACAGCATTGAGTGCTCAGGCCAGGTTTTTCGAGCGCGAACAATCTCGTGATTGACCAACGAGGATTCAAGACAATTGCGCTGACAGAGGCCGCGACCTTCCTAAATGCTAGCGATTCTAGGCTGTTGTTAAATCACACAGTAACCAACATCGAATATTCATCATCTGGTGTCACGATCGAAACGGTTCAAGGGGTCATCATTGAAGCCGACTTTGCAATTTGTACATTCTCGTAAGTTCCGTATACTCAATGAGAGACACATCGGGGTGCTCAATGCTGTGGCAGCGTTGGTGTTCTTCAGAACGACGACGTGAAATTTATTCCTTCGTTACCTTCGTGGAAACAAGAAGCTATTGATGGGATGAATATGGTAGGTCATTCATTACTCATTTGCGTCCCACCACATACTGACACTCAGCTTATCTTTCTAGGCAACATACACCAAGCTTTTCCTCCGATTTAACACCACCTTCTGGTCTGAATCCCAGTATCAGATCTATGCCGACCCTAGCCAACGCGGGCACTTTCCCGTTTGGCAATCGCTCGACCTCCCCGATTTTCTTCCGGGGTCGCACGTCCTCTTTTCCACGGTTACCGACCGTGAATCAGTGCGGATCGAGCGACAAAGCAACGCACAGACCCAGGCGGAGCTGATGGCCGTCCTCCGTGCGATGTACGGGCCAGGGATACCAGAGCCAGAGGAACTACTGTTTAAGAGGTGGCACAGCGACCCCTTATTCCGGGGGTCCTACTCCAATTGGGGAACGTCGTATCCGCCAGCGCTTTTTGATGATCTGCGGGCACCCCTCCAGGCCAGGCTATGGTTTGCAGGCGAGGCGACGAGTTTCGAATTCTACGGTTTCTTGCAGGTTCGCAGCTTGCTTTCGTTGGGAATTTGACTTCACTAACTCGAGTGTATAGGGGGCTTACTTTGAAGGTATGAACGCTGCCGAAGATATTGCAGAATGTTTGCGTGGGAATTGCACCGCGTCGGCTACATCAGAGCATAGCGTGGTTAAAGCATGTGGAGAGACATTCCTGGATGAAGAAAGTAATCGTGTCGTAAGAGAGTTGTCAACAGCTGAGGCCCCATTTTTGGCTTCGAGTTGGTGATAAGTCTCACCTTGTACGTTTCATGGGGAGCTACTTGGTCACAAACGCGCAAGGACGCATGTTGTCAGTTTGGTCAAGGGAAGAATACCTTACATAGTAGTCCGGTACATATGTATCGTGTTACGATTCTTGACCTTTACTTTCTCACATTCAGCGGCGGGGGGAAGTTGAGAACTTCCTTTGATCAATGACCATAGTAAGTTAAGATCGTATATCAGAGACCAGAGCGTTCCGGTTCAACAAGTATACAGACTTTGAAAATATCATTTAAAAATAGCGGCTCGAGGTATGTATAGGTCAACTCGTGAGCGTTAAGTAAACTGCAAGTGATGTAATGATACACAAAGACTAAGGAAAGTACTTGGAGTGGGGGAAGAGAGAACAATGGGTGGTGACAAACGAATTGCTAAAGCGAGAAATTGCATGCACCTCGATTATGCCATGCCCGCAACAATTCCCATTCCTTGATATCCCCCTCCCTGTGCTTGAGCTTGAGCTTGTGCTTGTGCTTGTGCTTGTACCTGCTGCCGCAACTGAGCAACATTGATGCCCTGCATCCCCATCTGCGAGCCTACTGCAACACTCATCCCCGACGGCTGAGACTGAGGGTGTGGTTGGAGGCCCGGGCCCTGGACAAACGCGGGCATCGATTTCTCCTCGAGATCGGCGTATAATACAGTAAGCTCCTTGCGCTCCTTCGTCCATGATTCAGGATCCCAGAATGTGTATGTTCCTGCTTCGCCGCCAGGCACCTTTTGCGAAGGCGATGTGCCTGTCTCTTTAGTGAGCCAGTGCCGCAACTCTTTGTGCCATCGCCAGTTTCGATTCCACCTGCGACGCCGGGTGAACATTATCGTAGTGAAGGCAGCGTTAAGTACTTACAGCTCTTGCGCTGCAACTTCTTGAAGCGCATCCCGTGGCGAAGAGTAAAACATAAAGAAGAGGGTCTCATCGCTGAATGCAGCCGCTTTCGTTGGGCCAGGTGGTGGTGGCTGGACATTATAGCAAGCGGGTAGATGAAACTCAGGCTCTACACTTGCGGCTGCAGTTGAATCTGACCATGGAGTAATGAAATTCGAATATATGTTCCTGAGGAGTGCGCTTCCCGTCAGCTATCAATAGCCTTACTTATACCCATCTGCCATCTGCGACGCACCCGGCCTGACCAACGTTCAGCCCTAAATTCGCGAGGTCAGCTCCAATGCTGAGGAGAGCCATGTCTGGATCTGCGCTTTTGATGAGCGCCAGCAGGCCTAAGAGACCCCACCGATCGGCGGGGGACATCAGGAGCTGCTGCGCTGGTGTCTGCGGATGCGCCATGCTATTTGATACACTCGATGTTGGTTGAGTCGGATGGGAATGGTGTGTATCTGTGGTAGATGCGGGAAATTGCTGCTGATGCGCATATGTCGATGGAGGTGGCACTCCTGGTGGAGCGTTTAGATGCTGAGCTTGCTGTTGGTTCGTCTGCTGCTGTAGCAGATGTTGCTGCGATGCTGCGCCGTTGGTAAGATTTGGAGGAAATGCAGGCACATTCTGTGCGTTCCCCGAGTTCCAATTCTGGTTTAGCTTTGCAAAGTTCTACGCAGGAATTGATAAGCGATCGAAACCAGACCGGTGACCTAACGCACCCTCTTCTCAGAGTCGAAGCCCGTGTGCAAGCCTCGTGTCTGCTGTCCTAGCATACTCTGTTGTTGCGTCTGCAACACACCAGCCGCCATTGATCCGAGGAGACTTTGCCGATGCTGTTGAGCCGCTTGTGACTGGTCGTTTTGCTGGAACCCATTTATACCAGGCGGATGCTGCTGCGTTACTGCTGTCGCTTCTTGTGTCTGCGGTGTCCCCTGCTGTTGCTGCTGCTGGGCCTGACCTCCTAATGCAGGAAAGTCATCTGGACCGAAATCTCGCGATGTTTGACCAATTCCTGCTCCTTGCACAGTAGATGTATTCCCCGCCGAAGCTGGTGGAACGCCAGTGCCTGCTTGGGTGGCATAGCTCGAGTGGAGGTTCGCGTTTGAGGTGACATTTGCGGTACTGCCGGGAGCATTCCCTGACCCGAGCGCGGGGAAGTCGTTTGGATCTAAACTGACTTCGCTGTTGTTCTGCGTTGCAGAGTTCAGACCAGGCGTGGCTTGCTGAGAAAGGTGAGGTGGGACTGCGCTTGTGGGTGTATTTTGTAGTTGAGACTGTGGATGCGGCGGTTGGGGCTGCTGCTGCTGTAAAGTAGATGTTTGCTGCTGGTGCTGGTGTGGTTGAGCAGACTGCTGTGCAGCGGCCTGCTGCTGCTGCATGTTTCCAGCAAAATTGAAAGCGTTAGCAGCGCTGGCCCCGACCGTTCTCTGCTGAATAAAACCAGGCGATGGTTGAGGGACGAGACTTTGGGCACGGTGATTTGGCATGGCTGGATACCCTTGCATGACGCCTCGTGGTGGCAAGCCGTACGCCTGCTGGTAAGGACCTCGAAAGCCGCCTATGTTTGGGGTTGGCCCCAAATTTGGTGGTCGTTGAGGTTGCTGTCCTAGAGGAAGCGGTGGGTAAGTCTGATGCTTAACGAATGAAATATGAAATTTGTTTCTAACCTGGTCGATTCATTGTTACTTAGAGGTTTGAAAAGCAGTGAGCGTAGTGTCGCTGTCCCACACGGTTGCGGGAATTGCCTTGTTAGCGGAGATCCAATTTAATTAGTCGCTGCTGTTTTGTCCTTCTTGCTGTTGGGGAGCCCCGACTAGATTACTCTAATGTGAGTACAAGAATATAGACTAGCAGCTATATTGATGATTCAAAGGGCTTGTTGCAAGTAGAAATGACTTATTTACTGCATTCTCCCCAGTCACGGAAACTGTCTCCACATATATCTCAACTATCCACTTAAGATTTACATGACTTTATCCTTTACAGCCTTTATATCTGCCGTGGAATTGAGTGAAAAACATGGGTATGAACCGTCCTTGCAATGAAAGATAAGACAACTGGACTCATGTGTTCTTTCCAGTTAGTCCTGTCAAGGTTCCCTCTAAAGTTACCATTTATAGAAGTCCACAGACTCAACTTGGGTCTTTGGATTCGCGCCAGGCCTCTGATCAGGCCGTTTCTACTCCGCTGAGAAATGGACAGGTATAATACTGGACAGTCTACAGGCGTTGCGCCCTAGAAGAAGGATTATTTTATTTATTACTATTCGCTCCAGCGTACAAACAGAAATTGTGGAATGCTCGCTTGCCGTCTGCTCATGTTGAAGAGCCGTATTTGTGGCGGCATGCAGTTGGCCTCAAGCTCTATTTTGGTTTCCAAACGAACGGTATTTTATTCAGCGTTCCTTCTGGAGTAGCGAGCTGCTTTTTTTCCGCATGAAGAGACCGATCGAAGCTTGACCCTTTGCAGTGGGGTCAACCAGCTTGATAGTGTCACCATCCTGTCAAATGGTTGGTTATTACCTAGGTCACATGAGGCGAGAGGATTACTTATCCCTTGTTAATTTGTCATGGGCGAGATGTACAGTCTACACTATAGGGAAGTTTCCCATGGGAAAAAAGCCTAAGGAAAACCAGAAAGTTATTTGATTATGAGAGTACTCAACCAACTTTTTTGGTTTTCCTCAGGGTTTCCCCATGAGAAAACTTTCCTTGTGCGCCATGCAGGAGCCTCTGGAAAATTGTATTGTGTGACATTGGCTCTAGGTGGTGCTAAACATCATCTTCTATGGTTCCCCTCCTTCTGAAGGTGCCCCATATGTAAAAACTAAACAAAGACAGCTCAGTGTTCTCCAAGGAAACACTGATTTTTATTCAAGAATAAATACTCAAACAAAGATGGCTAAGAAATAATGGGTCTAGGAAAATGGGTAACA
Source organism: Ramaria sp. MG151 (assembly GCA_003314545.1). NCBI lineage: Eukaryota > Fungi > Basidiomycota > Agaricomycetes > Gomphales > Gomphaceae > Ramaria > Ramaria sp. MG151. Next base: position 1,397 of record QMFG01007341.1, on the reverse strand, counting down.
TATTTAAGCTACTCACTTCAGTGATTTCCAAGGAAACACTAAAGTGATAATCAGATATGTAGCTATACTCAGGATTAGTAGGCTCCACACTTCAGTGGAACATGTCATGATTCAAATTATGGGTTCAACTCCAATTCTTCCAATCAAAAACATGTTCTTTGGAACTTTGGCATTTGGAATGCTGTCTTGGCACCACACTTCCTTTTCACTCCAATATTGTACCAATCATCAACAGAGAATTTTGAACAACAATTAAAGACACAATTGACACATAGTTTCAATTGTATTTCCTTTTGAAACACAGGCACTCTGATTATCCCCATCTTTTCCAACCAACACTGTGGCTGAGTTGACTCTACTCCAGCAAAGTCTCCTACAACATGCAATACCATTAGACTCAATGGTATATTTGTCATAGGCATGTAGGATTGCCTTTCTGAAGGACCTCACCTGCCAAAACTCCATTTGATTCAGAATCATGATTGTCATGCATGTTGACTTGTATTTGGCTCACTTTCCTCTTGTTCTATTTCTTGATCTTGTTCCTTTCCATGTGTTTCCATTTTCCATCACATTTCATAACATACACATACCTTAACCAATTTTCTGACCTTCACAGACTCTTTGCCATTTGCTCCCCCTTCCAAACCATTTGGTATATATATGGATGTCAAGTTTAAAATTGAAGTGGATGTGTCACAGTCACATATCCAGCTGATCTCCGGATCTCTTTTGACCTCTGGAAACCCTTGTTATTCCTTCTATTCTTGTTCCCTGTTATCACCCCATTTTGACCCCCATTTCTATGTTATGGAAATCTTTCTTGATAGTTACAAAACATTTTTCACTTACAGTATATTAGTTATCCCCAAACCTGATCCCCAAGACCCTTAGTACATAAACCCAAAACCCTCTTGTATGTTCCTCAGTTCTGATATCAACTTAATACACCCCATTCTCTCTCTCTCTCTACCCTCTCTCTCTCTATGCTACAACTCACAATGAGCCCTAGCTCATCCAGATACTCGGACCTCCAAAATACAGGGACAGAATGCTGAGTTGGCACAACACATAAGTAGAAGCCAAGTCCCTCTGACCTGTCTGGAAGTCCACCAGAACCTCCAGAACCCTGATATATGCTAAGTGACCTTGTATTTCAGAAGATTCTGAGGGATTGGAAATGGAAGTGAGCTAGGAAGCTCAACATGGGGTATGGTGAGGAGGGAGAGAGACGAAGGGGTCTAATGACTGTATTAAGTTATTATCAGAACTGAGGGACTACACAAGTAGCTTACAGGTTTATATACTAGAAGGGTGGAGGAGCAGGTTCAGAGAGTGGTGTAAGAATGGAATGTGTTTCAAGTCCAACAAGAGGGAATATGGTAAAAATAGAACAT
>QMFG01007340.1:972-17414 GCA_003314545.1 Ramaria sp. MG151 | reverse complement strand
TTCTTTTCGTGACGCAGTTACAGGATGTCGAGGTGAACTTGGACGATTTTTGTAAACAAGGCACCGATGAGGCAATGATGGCTCTGGACCTCATCGACCTGAACGTGATTTTGTACAGAGCAGAGAACGAGGAAAGAGATGCTACCAACGGTGAAATCGGAACATATAATGTCCCTGGCCATGGAAACCTGGTGTACGCGGGGTTGGAGGGTTGGATGGCTCTTCTGCGTCCTATTATGCGTTACAACGAGTTAGGCCATGCTCTTTGCGATCATCTCCGCAAAGGATCGTGGGCGCAGGAATATATCTATCATCGGCTCATAAAGTGCGCATTCACATACCTTGCACCAGTGACCAGACTTTTCATCAGTTTATGTTTAGGCAAGTTGGCGTTTTGCCAAACCTCAGTCGCCCCGCAAACTGGTTTAAAGGACGTTTTGATCGTATAGAAGCCACCGTTCCTTCGTTCCTTCGACCAAAGTACTTCGCCATCGTTGTCTATGAGGCATATAAAGCTGCACGTCGCGCTATCATCGAGCAACAAACGGAATTTGTCTCTTCAGGCCACAGCTTTACCCAAGACCTCGCTCTCTGTTCTGTGCAGATGTATGGACTAGTCCAGACTGCTTCGTTGGATCCAGCCAAACCAGTGCCTTCCCTTGCAGCTGGACTGCCGCATTTCACTACTGGTTGGGCGCGTTGTTGGGGTCGAGACGTTTTTATATCCTTGCGTGGTTTATTTTTGACTACAGGGAACTTCCTTGCTGCTAAACATCATATCCTGGCATTCGCATCAACTTTGAAACATGGTTTGATTCCCAACCTGCTCGATTCTGTTCGTAGTCCTCGGTACAACACTACGTTTACCTATCCCAAATCTTCAGCTAATCTCCTCCTTTCAGATATAATTCACGAGATTCACCGTGGTGGATGTTGCAGAGTATTCAGGATTATGTGCATTTCGCACCTGATGGCCTCCGCATCCTCTCTGAGTCTGTCAAACGACGCTTTCCGAAAGACGACACGTTTGTTTCTTGGGACGATCCGAGATCATATGGTTACTCCAGCACAATAATAGAAGTTATTCAAGAAATCCTGCAACATCACGCTGACGGCATCTCATTCCGCGAGCATAACGCTGGACCGAATCTAGACATGCAGATGAATAATGAGGGATTCAACCTTGAGATACACGTAGACTGGAAGACAGGGCTCCTCTTCGGTGGTAATCGGCACAACTGTGGGACTTGGATGGACAAAATGGGTGAATCGACAAAAGCGGGAACTAAAGGAATACCCGGTACTCCGAGGGATGGTGCACCCATTGAGATTACCGGCCTCCTAAAGAGCACTTTGCGGTGGCTCACCGACCTGTCCTTTAAGGGCAAAATCCCCTTCAAGGGCGTACAGGCCACCGGTGAGTCATGTGTCGGTTAAGACCATTGTAACCTCTGAGCATTATTTCAAAGTTGACCATCAGCGGCGACTCGTCACGTATAAGGAATGGAATGACTTGATTCAACACAGCTTTGAGCATTGCTATTATGTTCCGGCTGGTGTGTAAAACCTCACCCGATCTTTTTAGTGTCCGATTACACTGAATTTAACGTCTTTAGACCCAGGGGAAGACGTTAGGTTCATAGTCAACCCGAAAATTGTGAACCGGCGAGGGATCTATAAAGACGTTTTTGGATCTGGACCAGATCACGAATGGTCGGATTACCAACTTAGACCCAACTTCCCAATCGCAATGACGGTCGCACCTGAACTATTTGACCCCGATCGTGCCCTTGGTGCCCTTAAGATTGCAGACAATGTCCTTCGTGGCCCTCTTGGTATGAAGACACTTGACCCCAGTGATCTGCAATATCGTGGAAATTATGATAACTCTAATGATTCGCATGACGGCAGTATTGCCAAAGGCCTGAACTATCACAACGTACCATCTTTTGCCCTTCTGTGAATTATGAAATCCACTAATGATATATCAGGGTCCAGAATGGGGCTGGCCTCTCGGCTACTTTCTGCGTGCATACTTACATTTTGACATCCAGGCTGGAGAAGGAAGAAAGGTTGGTTTTCAGCGATGATAATTTAGCCAGTAGCTAACGCAATTACGACTAGAATCCTGCAGAGACTCTCCATCGCCTTCATACGGTTTTACTTGGTCCGCGAAGACATATTCAGAACGATCCCTGGAGAGGTCTACCCGAGCTCACCAACTGTAACGGCTCTTACTGTCACGATTCATGCAGAACACAAGCCTGGAGTTCCAGCACAATTCTGGAGTTCCTGCATGATGTACACGGGATCAGTGGAACGCCATAGTGTTTTTCCTCAGCATTGTGGTCCCTTTCTTCTTACCTTGTTACCACTGTCAAAGGACATAGCTTAATTGTAGCTCACATACTGTAAATTCAGAATAGACCGTAACTTGTTTGTTATATGGGGTCACTGTTTGTACGAGGTGTGGTCAATGCCTTGAGTTTCTGAAGACTCTGAACTTGGCTTACTTTTGACGTTCCTACATCATTCCCCTGTCAGCCACTGAAGCAAGGACGGTGTTTTGCATTGAATGCCTATCTTCGAATTGGAGGCGAACTATGATGAATTGGAGAAGGAGAAGGAAAAATTTCGTCAGGACGGTCTACTCGCACAGGAGGACGTAGCAGTGTTCAACTGGGGAGAATCTGATTATGATGGTCTAGGAGATGTTCTACAAGAAGGTGGAGATGAATTAAATGACGAAACTTTCGGCGATGGTCCAGTCGGTATGAGTGTTGTTCCTAGTTACTGCTCGCTACTTATGGCGACCCCAGGCAAGGATTTTGACTTTTCAAACCATGGCCTCGAAGACATAAAGATAGAGAAGCATAAACCAGAAAACCGTCAGGAATACCAGGATTCATTACTCCATGGCAAGGCCCAGCCGCCGTGTACGTACAAATTTTCTACGGTGAACCGTCCTCTTAATATTCTTATTCAGCCCGAGTCCCTGGTAGCTCGCTGGAGTCCATATGGGATGATAAATCACCCTTTTCTGTCCTCCCTGGGGCGCGAGCTGCGGGTCGCATCAGCACCGCAGACCAAGCAATGTTTTCGTCGACTGCGACTAAGGCTCATGGGGTTGAGAAGACAACTCTTTCAGCTCCACTCCCGGCTCAGTCTTCTAAATCTTCTCAAACTGGTGTCCGTACGTTGCACGAGATTGAGGCCGAGATGCGCGCGAAGCAGCATCCTCAGAATCACGTTTTCCATACATCTATGGGCTCTCTCAATGTGGCACCATCCAGCGTCACCTTACCTTCTCCACTGACCCGCCAGTCACCACAATTGGGTCTACCTACTCACTCCACACCGTCTCGGCCGACACCCGATGAGGTTGAGCATCAGCTCCGCATGGTACGCATCACTCAGCTGCAGCAGCATCAGGCTCAGCGTCAGGAACAGCAACAAGAGCCGATCTACCAGTCAATACCTCAGCAGCGGCAACACTATTTGCGGACCCCAGAACAGGATCGACAACATCTCTTTCAACAACATCATATGCATCGGTCATTTCCCCCTACACCCGAACCGCAGTTTCCCTTACACTCTCACTCACCTCTGATTGCACAAAATTACATTACCCAACAGCAGTTACATATGCAGCAGCAACTCCTGGTTCAACTATCTCAGGCCGGCGTTATGCCCGATCAAATTCACTTGCTTGATCCTGTGCAAAGGGAAGCGATTATGAATGAAGCCATGCGTAAGATCATGGCAGCGGAAAGATTAGATCAACGAAACCGACGGCGTTTGATGAAGATGGAACGTATGGTAAGAGGATGTCGAGCACTGAAAGCCACCCTCTAATAGAAACCTATAGGCGCGATATAATGACCTTATGACTCAGTCGGATAAAGATTTTATTACTCGGATCCAAGTCTCTCAGCTAGTTACTTCGGATCCATATACGGAGGACTTCTATGCCCAAGTCCTTGGTTCGCTTAGACGAACTGGTACAGGTATGAGGTGGTTCGGAAACGCCGGGGTTGGCCTGGGGGTTCCCGGGCATCGATCAGGTGGTCGTAGGGAACATGCTATGAATCGAATGGCAGAACAAGTTTACAGAATCGTAGAGAATGCCAAGGCGAGAGAAAAAGAGAAGGGACAACACGGTAACAGTCCATACGCTTATTGTCAAATCAACCCGGCTGAAGTCTGTTTTTAGTAGGTTTTAACCCACTCCAGGGAGTTTTGGGTAAGACGTCGGGCAGGAGCTATAAGGCTGCACCACGACAGTTGCTTCAAGTGGATGCTGCCCCACTGGTCGGCTCTCCCACGTCGTCTCCACGATTACACGAAGCAGACGCCGTCAACCATACATCCGAACCCCGAACTTCAGAAGAACCTGTGCAAACTTCCTTGGAGAAGCCATCACAGCCGGTGAGCAGATCGGTTTCAACATATGAGACGGTCTGATACTCAACTCTAGGGCCCTATTACGGGTACAAAGGAGCCACTTACACGTCGCCAGGCGTTGGCTATCATTGAAAATTTGTTTGACTGTGCACTTAACTGGGAAAATAATCGTCGAATAGTTCCTGAAGAGGGCACTGAATCTTACCTGAAGTGGTGATTAGACCTACATGCGGTATAATCACGTGATTCTTAATTCTCGGGTTTTTAGGGAGGCGGATCAAAAGGCTTTGGAAGCTCGAATGTGGGAAGGTTCACAAGTTACGGCACCTTTGGAAGCAAGGTTAGCAATGATGTAGCCGAGCCATACCTTCAACTCACCACCTGTGACGGCAGATACCCTCACCCCCTGGTGTCTCTGTTGGGCCCCTTAAAAGGCAAGAAGGTCATGAAACGTCTCACTCGAGTAATGGATGCGCGACAATTGCGCATCACTATGACTCTCATCACTCGACTCTTCAGAGACTTTGATGTCGTTCAAAACCATCGTGTCGCTGAGTCCCTCGTTGAAAGCAAAGAAAAGCACGAAATGGAAAGGCATATTCATGCTTTCGAAGAGTTCGTGCTCGAGGCCATTTTACCAGCATTAGCTGTCGCCCCATTACCTGTAGTCTCAGGTCAGCTGCAACAACTAAGAGACCCTATAGCAGTTGCTCGCACTCGAGTCAGTTTTCTCTCACCTTGCTAAAGACAATACTAAATTCTCAGCGTAGCCTGGAATCATTCTGCTTACCCACATTTTCACACGAGCTGCGATCATTAAGGACCGGACAATATTACTACGATCTGGTGTTGATGTCGACGGCGCAACACCAGACGATATTGCAGCTGCTGAAGATTTCCAAGAATGGTATGAGCGGCACAATTCTTCTTTATTTACGTAAACCGTTGACTGCTGACAGGCAAAACTGCTTTGATCGGTTATTCGACGTGCTTGCACCCCACTTTTTAACACTTTTTCCTTCCACGCGGGCTGCCGCATCACTTCCATTTGGAACTGAACATCAACTCCAGACATCACTTGCCCTTGATGCAGCGGACCATCCCGTATGGAGCTTCTTTGCTTCCATGGCGGTTCCTGCATCGTTGGAGCAACAGTCAATACTCGTAACTCAACTCCGAGAGAAGGTGCTTGAAAATGTGCTCAGCGCCCACAAAGGATGGACTGCTGACGAGAGCGAACGCAACGCCAAGCTTCGCAATGTAAACATCTTCTTACATGCTCTTGGTTTGGATAGCTCTCAAATTAATTTATGACCAACGGAGAATGTTCATCTTACTGCTGTCTCTTTCGAGAAATAGCGATTGTACAGGCAAGTTTGGCACGGGGCATGATCTACTATAACTGTTCGCACAATCGCAGAGATAATTGTTGTGTCGATGGCAACTCCAGCCATATTACCAATAGCTTGGGGTTAGGGTTGAAAGCAATATCAAAAAGTGCCTATGAAGTGCATGATAAAGCATCAAATCTTAAATAAAGTAGATAGATGGCAAAACGGTGAATAATTGTGAATCGTTCTAATTGATTCTATCATCTCTCCATTAGTTATGCAACCCTAGTCCCGTATCGCTGCTTCTGCAAGAAGAGGAACATCAGAGTTCAGAGTTGTGATCAAAGTCGCCTCAATACTTACTGAAGAATTCATACGAAAGCCAACACAGAGCATTACTTGGCATGAACGTTAAAACCCGGGGGGACAACCCACGGGTGAACCCTTTCAATCCGTCCCGTTGCCATATAATTCGAAAGGCATCTACCATCCCCCGCGCTCGTCGGATCTCAAAGTCCTCTGAGCGCCCCCTTGTCTGCAACAACGTCTTAGCAACGTCTAGTGGTGTTGTTACACCTGCTGCAACACCACCCGCAAGGCCGCCAGCGACGACGTGAGTGACTGGAGAGTAAACGCCTGATGGATTGAGCCGCTGCTTTAGTTCCTCGTACACGCTAAATTGTACAGCAGTAAAGGGAACGCTCATGATAAGCGTGGTGGGGTAGGAGACGTAAAATGCGCCAATGCCCTCATTGCGGTACACAGTGCTTGCACAATTCCAAAGTGACCGGTAACCGGAATTATGCATTTGCATTCGTTGCTTTATCACTGCAGGTTTTGCGTATGAGCGGAGCAAAAAGAGAAGTAGCGTGAGGAGTAGTCTGGAGTACACTCACCATCAAATGGGTTCATTAAGGCATCACTTGCTATTGTTGAGGCCGCTCCAGCGGTCGCTATGTATGGATTCGATTCACGTTCATTACCCACCATCAGGAAAAGTGCAGGAATACAACAAAGAACTCACATGTTGCCACAAAATGGCTACCTTCGCCTTGGTTGCCACCCGCCAACTCTTTTACTGCTTCGTACGTTCCAAAGTGCACAGCATGCGCGGGACCAGCACCAACAATGACGGACGACACTCCCCGCCATAGAGCTCGCATTCCCTCGGTGGACGATATCCGCGTAAAGGCGTTCCCGATGCCCGAATATACCGCGGCAGGCGAAGTTGCAAAAACTTGCATTCGTGTCTACGTACGTGTTCCATGCTTAGCACCATGCACATTTCAAAGTAAATTGTAGAACTTCTGACTTTGATGCTATCAATGGGAAACATGACGGCGTGTTCTGAAATGCCTGCCTACACCAATTGACAAGGGCAATGTAACAGCAGCCTGTCAGTTTCTTGCAAAGTTCAGACCTCCAAAGAAGGAACAAAGGCATTGAAAGCACCAGGACGTGCCAAGAGTATAAATTGACGGAGAAGACGAGACTCACCAGTGCCCCAGCCAACATATTAGCTCCAAGACCGGCATTGGAGGACAGCGCCTCGTATTCGAGTTGCTCTTCCATGGATGATGAGCAGCTAGAGAGGTGCTAGTGGAAGGGACAATGTTTCTGCGTCAGTTAGCTGCCAGTCGCAGTGCGCTTTTCTCAAGATGTGCTTGATTATGCGGAATGGCGCGCCAGGTCTCGAATGAAGAACACAGTTGAAATGATGAGAGAATACCAAGTCTCCTCCAAGAGACGAGGCAGAATTAGTCTCGAGTTGTATACGTGAGAATGCGGGATCAAGATACCCTCCACGCGCCAATACATTCTCGGGTCACTCGCGTTGATCAACATCAACCACAAGTAGCAAATAAAACTCTTGCCGTTGTCATCTATATACGTGGCAACACTCCTACGTATACATTATTATATATGGACCCAGAACAGCGCCCACGTCTATACGCTTCTACTCAGGGCAGCGAGACGATCATGCTCTTCAATATCCCTGGTAAAACCGCGATGATTGGCAAGAGTAACGACACGGAGGAGGCCGGAAGACATACTTAGCTAGTATGTGAGAGCAAGTCGGAGAGCACGTTGAGAAATTGCCATATTCATGAAAGTAGTCTCACGTTCTTACCTTCCCAGGGGTAATCGAGCCTGTGTAGGATTGGGTTAGAGGGGTGTGAAGAGAACAAGTGATGTAAAGCGCCTACCACACATCTGGAACTTCAGCACCAGCGTAATACTAAAGGACAAACGCAGGAAGAGATTCAAACTTCGTTTAAAAAAGCCTTCTCACTTACGGGAATGTCCACAGGAAGGTTTTTAACTTTTGGTTTGAGCTTGTTGTGGACGACGAATACGGCGAATTTAGTCCGTGCAGCATCCCTCTCAGAGTCGGGTAGAGCCTTTATCTCTCGCTCGACGTCTTTCTGCAGTTCGGAGATAGCATAGCTATGTATGAACTTTAAGCACAATTTTATGAAAAGGCAATGCTATAAGACTTACTGCAGTGTCTGACGAGAGTCATCCACTTCGTCCACAACCAGGGCGCGTCTGCCGAGGAGGACTTTACACTCGGGGCCCCTGTAGAAGAATGAAAATAAAGATAAAAAAGATGGATTCAGCAGCACGAGAGCCTCTCACAGCCATTGCGTCCTAATAACTTCGCTACCGCGCTGATCTTCTGTGGTACCCGGTAAAGACTCGTACAGAGAGAGACCAATGGCGTGGATAGGAATGTTACGCTTGGTGGTTGGATCCTTCAGATAAGTCCGCATTACACGAGCAGGAAAAAACCCTCTGTGTCTCATGATCAGCTTCCATCAAGATGTCAATAGCTTGTACAAACCCTCCACCTGAACAAAGATCAAAGACATGTCGAGTAAGACATAACGTAGACAATACCAATGGCTATGAGAATGTCTGGGGCGAACTCGGAGGCGATTTTCTCACTAGTACGAGAAATGATATTGTGGATGTCATTGTACGTGGGTCGAATGTGGTCGTCCATCGTCACGGATGAACTCAGAGCTTAAAGAGGGACCTGTAGGTGTTCAGTCGCCGTGCTTCCAACAAGGCGCCTCAAATATTGCCCCAGAGGTGAACTGGTTAAGCAAGTAGGTATATCTGACAATTTGTTCAGCATGTACAAGAAACTAATGCGTACGGTATATGTATGTATCTCTAAGAAAAAATAATAACTCGCTTTGTGGCCCCACTCTTAAAGTACGATAGAATGGTGTCGGGGGTTAAAAAGTAGACTGAGACAGGCCATCGGCGCTACCTTGCTTAAACCACGAACGAACAAGTTCTGCCTTTTGCCGCAATCACTCCCAGGCTGCCATGCCTGTGTTGACACTACCTCTTTCTTTTACCAACTCTTTCTGGTCTCAAGACTATCGCAGAGGTCTAGAAACTGTGTTCGACAAGCTGGAACAGGTGGGTCGACCAACGGGCTTCATACATCTAGCATTAAGATGCTTTACCTAGGGTGTCGGCGAGAATTTACAAGTTTTCAATTTTATCAAGGTTAGTCCGGTAGCTTTCGCTTGCCCGCTTTGCTTATGTGAGGCGTAGGCTCGGGCTTTAGCTGAGAATGACATCGCAAACGCCCTACTTGCACCTGCACCTACCGGTCCACGAGGTACATACATATATACTTCGTTTTGTTCCACGCGGAGATATATTTGCTTTAGGAGCGGGGTTCGACGCTGACGATGGAGCTGCGTTATATATGACTTTTCGCGCGCTGCAGCTGGAATCAGTGAAGCATGGAGAGGCACACAAAGCTGTTGCGCATGAGTTAGTCACTTTGGTTGCAGATCCTTTCGCGGAATGGGCATCTGCTCATGCTGTATGTTTTGAATCCACGAGATATTACACTCCACTAAGATCGTTTGTGCTCTCAAGGCACGTATTGAAGAGAGCAGGAAGGTTCTTATTGATGGTTGGCTCAAGGCCTATGAGATGGCTACGGGTGATGTGAGTGAGCACCCACTCATATTTACGAATCCATGTTTACACTTAGTTGTAGGTCGACAAGTTAAAGCACACTTACATAACAAAGTCAAGGCGGGCAGACGAAGCAGAAGACGAGTAAGTTGTATCTTCCATTATACCTTATTTGTGTACTGACTGCACTCAAGTGTTAAGTTTGCTCCAGGGAGCAATGTAGGCGACAAGTACACACGTTCTCCTACAATGAGTCCTACAGGAGGTGTTGTCAAGCGCTCCCCCAGCGTCTCGGAACGTATCACTCAGCGACTTAAAGAATTACGCCAGGGCACCTCTGAACCAGAGCATACAGAAGAGAAAAAACCTCTTTCGCCTGTCTCACCTGTTTTCAGCGCGGGTAAGTCGGATGGCGAGAATGACCATCAAGAGGACAATACACCGGTGCTACCCTCCAAAGATAAAGGAAAGGGAAAAGAGGTGTATATGTCAGATATAACAAAATCTCCATCTACACTTCCATCATTGCTCCCCGAGCTGCAACAACAAGGACCGATCATTTCGATTCCCAAAGCAAGCTCGCCGATGCCGCCTCCCCCACCTCCTCCACTCCTTCTAGCGGGTCTCTCGCTTCCTCCGCAGGCGGTATCACAGCTGCTAAGTCGTGCTGCAACGGAATTACCGCTACGCAAAGTTCGCTTCCCAATTTTGGGCGAATACACGGATTGTTTCTCGGGTGAGGAATTTGTGACATGGTTGAAGGAGAATGTACACGGCCTTGGCGGAAGCTTAGATAGGGCCGAGGATGCTGCGAGGGAGCTTACAGAGAGGGATGCCGCACTCAGGAGGATTGGGGAGCTAGGTATGTATCTACAAGGTTCTCAGATTGATTCAACACTTATCATCTTGTAGGCAATAGGTTTGAGAACAGTAAGGATGCCTATTTCCAGTTCAAACCCAAGGTACGTTTCTCTCTGTACTTGTATTTACTGGTAGCAAAGGCCGTGACAGGCTTTCGAACTTCATTTCATCCCTGATGGAGACCCCCTTGAGCACCAGGGCGCTCTCAGCCCGGTCGCGGAGAACTTTATGAAGCGCACGAACAACTTCGTCTCGATTGTCCAGAAGGCTGTCAGTGCTGCCACGCCTGTGACATCCGAACCACCCCACGTTCGCGCACGTAACAACGCGGAGAATGCAGACAAATTGTACCGCGTCGCTGTGCGGAAGCTTGACAGGCAACGGTTGGGTCTAGAAGAGAAGATTGAAGAGACACTCAAAGCGTTGCAGAAATGGGAGATGGAAAGATTAAGAGCAGTCAATACCGGTTAGTCTTCTTGATGAGCTACCTTGATGAGCTATCATGTATAATGTACTATATGCTATATGCTGACGTTGCTGTACTTATAGTCCTTCTCCAGTACCAAGGCACTTTGTCCAGACTCCCCAGTGTATTATCAGCATCACTGGACCGGTCCTCTGTGGTTGTTTCTTCCTATCAGCCCGAGAATGATCTCGTTGCTCTTATTGAGCAGTATCGAACTGGACCTTTTAGGCCAACACCCCACGTCTACGAGTCTATCCTGCACGATAAGCCTGACGTCGTGTTTGGCATTGATCTAAGGAAGTGGGCGGGAGAAGGCGGATGGAATGCTGTCAGGGCAAAAGATGATCAGAAGGAGTATACGGAGATCCCAAACATCGTCACGTGTTTGTTAACTGGTATGAGCGAGGCCTATGAGAAGTTGCCAAACGATTCTGGTAAGTATTGGATGTACGGTTATTTCCAAGTTTTGGTATGCTTACATGCATCGGTTTACAGAACGTCGCAAAAGCTGGATCTATGATGTGTGCAGACTTTACCTGTGTAGTATTTTTTTTTATTGACTTGTCTTAGGTTCCTCTGCCCGCTACACACCACTTTCGCGAGGCAATTAACACCCTTCCTCCGAATGCAATTATTCCCCCAAACCTCCTCGCCAAGTATGATGCACCTGTCATAGCAAGCACGCTCAAACTTTGGCTTTTGGAATTAAACCCTCCTCTCGGGCTATGGGAAGGTTGGGAAGATGTCAGGAAAATATACCCTACAGGTTGGTGACTACTTGATTGCTGTGTCGCATGTCATTCATCGTGCAATAATTTAGTCGGCGCGATTGCTGGCGCTGAAACCCCGGAGCAGCAGCGCGTCGAAGATCTACAGGGGATTCTACTCAAGTTGCCTAAGATTCACCTAGTTATACTGGACGCTGTCGTCGGGCACCTGAAAAAGTGATACATAAATTCTTTATTCTTTATCGATAGTCTGACATTTTGTAATTTTTAGTCTCGTTGATAACACACAGTCCGAGGAGCCAGTTGATGTATATATCACAAAGTTGGCACTTTCTTTGGGTCGCAGTGAGTAATTCCAAGCATCTATTTTATTCCCCTCGCCAACATCTTTGCCGTGTCAAGCCATTTTGCGTCCCAAGTTTGAAACCGAAATGTCCATCCAGGATCGCCATCCCACACGTGCGTTCCTTCCATAGATGATGACAACATATTATCAATATTTATATAAATGACAGTGCTGTTCATTGACCTTATCAAGCACTACGTGGATATTCTTCCAAAAACTATTGCGCGAAAAAAGCGTGAATCATTGGAAAGGCCCATGCCCACGCGAAAGCGTACCAAGATGGTCGATCAACGTCTGAGCCGGAGCAGGATCTCTTATGGTGCCGATCCACAGCAGCTTCTTGCTGCACAACATGCAGCTCAACATGGACCTCCATCCCGAGCGACCAGCCCAACGCGAGTGGCCGAATCACAGACTAGTCCTCGATCGTCACCCCCTGTTCTGCCTACCCCTGCAGCTCCGGAAGCTCCGAAGCCACGAGAACCTGAGGCGCTTCCTGCGCCAACTCCAGTACCACAAGAGACTTATGTTGCACCTCCTCGTCCTACATTCGTCGAACCGATCCCTTCTCTGGATGATTACAAACCTCCCCCACGTCCTACGTTTATCGAACCGGACAATGAAGGTGATGACAAAGGAGGTATCATCATCTCTCCCCCTACGCCTACTAGATCACAATCTCCAGCTGGACCTACTGTCCCTCCAGTGAGTACGACTCCGCCTGAGGCAAAGTCGGACGAGGAGAAGACCTTTGCCAGTAAAACTTCACTATCGAGGTCAGGGTCAGGTGAGGCAGCTTCAAGAGTCCGTGGACCTCGAATCGCCCGAACTACTGGCACAGGCAGAGTTATCTCTCCAACTAGTTCAGCGGCAGCAGGGATCTCATCCTCATCGAGGGGCACTGGTCCTCGCCCGACGCACAGCCGGGGACCAAGTTCTCTCTCCGAGCGTGCTAAGGAGTACGCCCCTAAGAAGAACGTTGGCAAGGCGAATGCGGCGATTTTCTCTCGCCGGACGCAAGCATCTGATGCAGAAGACAATGTTTTGGACAAGTAATGCGGCGTTGCACGCTCATGGATAAAGTCTGTTCAGGTTTATTGGGATGCGTATAATTCCGTTTAACATTATGTGGGATTTGAACCAGCGAGATCTGGTTTTAGCTCATTCGACATACCCGTTCGTAGCGTTTGGGGTTGTGTGGACTTTCACCTCTAGTGTATATTTCAGTGCCAGATTTGTATGAAGATAATTGCCAGCAGCTCTCAACCCAGTTCTTACAAGATGACGCTCGAACTTTTAACACGACGCCCTGTAATGCATTATTTGGATGAATATGACATCCAATTAGTTCTTGAGCCGGCCCAGCAGTGTGATTCGGGCAGTGTGGATGAGCTTGAGTAACAAGTGACGGGGAAGGCCTTGATCATAATTGCAAAGCAATTGTTTCGTATTCAACGCCGCAGGGAGCATCTACGTAGTTTCCTGGAGAATTGCATGTAAGTGTTGATGTACTTGAACTACCAGTGAGCCATGAACTGGAGGCCGTCATCATAAAGCCTACTTGATTGAGATTAAGCACGTGTAGAGGCGTGATGGGAGTACTGGAGAGTCGTTTGTCAGCCCATATGTCGACAAGCCCGCTCTCGAAAAGAGCTGCTGGCATAGAGATCATAATGTTTTTTTTTGTTATCAAGTTCTCCGGCTTTTGCGGAGAGCAAAGGGGTGATTGGCGACGCAAGCTAGCATAAAAGGACAGCGACATACCTTGTCGGGGGAGTTATGAACATCTTGTAGGGGGGGTTTTGGCTGAAGGTACACACAACCATTTGGTTGAACCCTTGCCTACGTTTCTCCCCATAACGCGGTAGGTTTTTTTTTTCTCTCTCAGCCAAGACGTTCCAGAGCGATACAACACTCCCCCAGAGTTTTAGATAATACGTAGATAATCCGATAGCATATTTTTCTTTGGTGTTCGACGCGATGTGTGGACGCGTTATGGGTGGTTGGGATTAAGGGCCCCTTTTGGTGATGGTTCGGTCAATATGTACAAATACCAAAAGTGTTTGTTGTTTTTCTTGAGTAGATATGACGTGTGTGTCTTTATGGGATCTCGTAAAATATGACGTTGTCCCCCCAAATCCAGGAGATGTCTGCAGCAGTGAGTCATCCAGGCCTTCTTCTACGTATTTTCTTTACGTCCCTTTATCGTAACTGGTGGCACCGTGGCTCTTCTTGCTTACTTCCGAGCAGTGTCTATGAAATGAAATTTGGTGAGGGCGGGTTAGGTTACCCCCAAAGTTGAAAGCTACTGGTCGCCTGGTATTTGAAAAATTTCACGCCCAGTTGAGTGTGTGGTGATCACGTCGTTGAACCCCCCCTAACAATACATAACAATACCCAACCTCACCCCCCACAAAAGGGAATAAACTGCGCAACAGATGACTTGGGGGACTCCTGGCGGCCATCTGTAACTACGGCCCTGCTCCACCTCGCAAAAAAGGAAAAAAAAAAAAAGACAAAACAAAGGATAGGGATCATCACCCCAGATTTTACATCAGCAGCTTCTTTGATTTCATCGTGGCTTGGAAATTGTTATTGTACTTGGGGCACCTTATAGGCGATTGGCGTCACGGGTCTCCGTGGAGACGACAACGAAAGTGAATATTTTTGCTTAAACTTAACGTGTGTGGCACGATGTCCAAACTGTCAAGTTCGAGGCTCAGCTCCAGGCAACAACATGCGTGCGCGCGCTCGCGCTGGTGTCAAAGGGTTCGGCAACGAAAGTACAAGCCGCCCCCCGCAGAGGGGGGACCTCGTTGATTGAGCACATGAATTTCAGACTTGTTAGCCCCATATACACACACACACTCTCTCCATAGTCACACTCGTTGATACACGAAATGACAACTGTTCCAGGGATTACTGATGGGGCCGCCGTACGTACGTACGTTGGCTGCTACCATCATCAGACTGGCTCTCGAAATGTGATCATTTGGGCCATCGAGTATCTCAAGATTGATAACGTCCCTTCCTCCCTCCCTCCCCACCTCAGTTTTGGACGAGATCGTTATCTCCAAGTCATCTGGTCAAAATCCTAACGTTAATTTCGACTCTTTATGGTGTTACGCATCAACAGCATCGGCATCGCATCGCTGGGAAAAGACGTGGGTATATGGAAACGCCTACAGTTCGACCTATCTTTGTCTTCCAGACGCCTCAAGAGTACATTACCAAGAACAACCTGAGGGGAGGGGGATAGTCCACACACTGAAGAAGAAGTATTAGAAGCGTTGGCATCAGTGGTACTTCTGCCTTGAAATTTTGAAAAACGCAAGCATTTTTTTGGAATGACTCCACGATGGCCATGACCAACAAATTCGCCCCACATGAGAGGTCACGGGGGGGTTTAAGGCTCGTGAAGCGTATTACGAGTTTACAGACGGAGCGGGGGTGGAGATCACGTATACATGGTGAGGAAATCGCGAATCTGGGGATTGTATCTCCCGATCGCGGATGGAGGGGGGGTGGTCACACGTGGAAATTTTTAAAATAGGTAAAGATAGTGCACCAAGTGTCAGAGCGCTGCTGATATGGCCCCCATCTCGACAGCAAGGCGAGAACCGACGCGCGTCGTCGTCGTCGTCGTGCTCATCCCTGTTGGGCGTTGAGGTATGGGTTGGACTCTATGGCCATCAAGCTCCGAGTTAATGACTCGTAGACCACCTTTACTTGGGATAAATCAACAGGCGATTGTAGGAGCGGGGACAATAGTTGTCAAGCGATAAGTGTCCACGATCACAATATAGATCGAGGATCGAGTGATAACTTGCAGGGCAATCGCGATCTGGAGCGAGGCAAAGACAAACGTCACCAGAGCGATAGGGCCTACAGCTCGCCCCCCACGTGCCTCTGAAAAAGGTCGCAATTTCCAAGACCCCCAATCTTGGATAACAGGTTAAAAATTTCGTCTCAGCTAGCTGTCTGAGCTCACGCTAATCGAAATCTCGACAGAGGTTGGCATAACCCCCCCTCTCATATGATCGAGTTGAATGCCTCCCGACGAGGCACGGGCGTGTGTGGGGAGCTCGGCACCGCTCATGCGCTGCCGATGGAGATTCGCAAAGTCTCGGATCTGCATCACCGGAGATCATCAGCCATCAACAGCCAGCAAGAACAAAAAGGCTGCTGTTCGTAAATGGCATAGGCTCTGTCGATCCAAATCTGCAGATTCGAGGGAAGCCTTTATGCGGTATAGGGCCAATCATGAAAGCTGTGTTCAGCCGGCACCCCCGCCGCCCCCTACCCTGCCGCGCGAATGTCTCGTTAATCGCGGTTGATGACGGTATTTAGTTTCCACC
>QMFG01007327.1:0-13884 GCA_003314545.1 Ramaria sp. MG151 | reverse complement strand
TCTACTCTTCTGGTGGTAGTATTCACTGCTATTAGTGACCTTGAAGGCATCCAAAACCAAATACTTACCTTGGTAGCATAAATGTATAAGCTGTGCAAAGAAAAAAACAAGAGAAATTTCTGGGAGGGTGGGGAGGGGGAATCAGACCTGCTGTGTGAAGCATCAGCCTACTTCCACAAGTCACTGTGTAGAATGCTGGTGACAAGGCAGGTGGAACAAGGTAGACCAAGGAAGAGTCACTGCGTAGAATGCTGGTGACATGGAAGGTAGACTAAGGAAGGTAGAACAAGAAAGAGGGAAGTCGCTGTGTAGAATGCTGATGACAGGTTAAGGAATAGGGAAGTCACTGTGTACAACGCTGGTGACTTACGATGACGGTGGCTGCAAGTAGGTTTAGGGGGCGGCGTCGGACTCCAATCCATAGGCATTTTTGGGGCGGAGTCACTGCGTTGAACGCTAGTAACATGGAATATAGAACAAGGAAGAGGGAAGTCGCTGTGTAGAACGCTGGCGACAGGTTAAGGAATAGGGAAGTCACTGCGTACAACGCTGGTGACTGACGATGATGGTGGCTGCAAGTAAGTTTAGGGGGCGGCGTTGGACTCCAATCCATAGGCGTTTTTGGGGCGGAGATCAAAAATGTTTGAAGCGGTCTACACTGATGGGCCAGTCTGGCCTCGCTAGACGTAAGCTCCTCAGTTCTCGACTGCTGCACTTGCCCTGTCAAAACTCACCGATCATCGTCATTTTTTTTTTCATGATTGGTTTGTCTGGTGTCACTGACAATAATCTCCAGCTGAATCCTGTCCCGCAATTCCCGCGCTCATTAGGCTGCTGTATTCTACTGCACTGTTTTACTAACGTAGTATCTCTGACCGTGATCGCCAGTTGAACTCCGTGCTGCTATCGCCCCTTGCATACCCATCCTCATCACTTTGATAGAGTCTACTGACTGTGACGTCCAAGCCATCACAGATGTTCTCTTGAAGTTTCCCAATCATGGCCAGTATTTCCTTTGTTAACTAGCTTGATATCGCTGATCTTGGCCACTAGTTACATCACATACCGCTATCTTCCAATGTATTCCTACACTCGTGAGAATGCTGGTGAACACCGACCCTAACGTTCAAAATGCCGTCGCGAATACTCTGTCCAAGCTCTTTGAACACAGTCAGTCTCTCGATATGCCAACCTAGTTTGCTGATATTGATCTTCAGCTGAGCTGCGGACCGCAACCACCACCCATATTCTCACACTGCTGGAATCCGTTGACTGGAGAGACTAAGTTGCTGCTGACTGCTGTAAGAGAGCGTTGCTCTCTAGTTGGAGATTTATTAGTTTATTTTTTGAGTTTCAATCCACTTGCTAGGTGCTGGTTGTGTGTCTCTTACTATTCTCAGCTTAATACAACAGAACTCTTTCCCTCCTCCCATCTCAGCAGTGCCTTTCTGCAGCACGTTGTCGTCCCAGCACGGCATAACGTCTTACATCTGGCTGCCCCATTCGCAACAACTCTCGACCATTCGTGTCACACACACCCGCGGCGTCTGTCTGTCAACAGCAGAAGAAGTCAGTCAGTCAAATTATTCAAAGCAGAAAATAAACTATGGCCGGCACCGTCTCAAGTGTCTTGGAAAGAATCTTATCCACCCAGGTTGTACCAAGCCAGGACGTCCTCAAAATCGTCGTTACTCTTTTGCTGGGAGAACTAATCGCAGTTTCTCCAGCGATTTCGGACGGCATACTCCGCTTGTGCCAGGACAACCCTCCGCCTGTCGTTTCCTCACCACCCGCTTCAATCCCACCAACACCAACACCGCAAGACATTCCGCACCTGCTGCAACAAGTCCTCTTCAGTGATAAAGATCAGATAATCTCAGTAAGGAGCAAACATACCTGTGTCACTTGTTCCAGGCTGTTTCCTACCCCTCGCAGACTCAGACGGCATGTCAGAGTCCACCGCCACCATGGACACTTCATTGGGGCAGCCTATACGACGATCGACGCACGTTCTGTGACACATCATGACAGGTTGACCACACGAACAGCGCCGCACAGAGCCCAGCACACACCTGGATACCTTGCGCAACTTCATGACCAGCTGCCCCAACATCTTTTTCCACCATCTGAGGCAGGAAAACCGCCAGACACACGTCGCATAGCGGAGGACGCATATCGCGACGTGTCAGACACGCGATGTGATGCCTCATACATGCGACGCAACGCGTCGGACACGCGACCCAGGCCGCCGGACACACGTCGCATAGCGGAGGACGCATATCACGATGCCTCATACATGCGATGTAATGCGTCAGAGATGCGACGCAACGTGTCAGACACGCGACCCAGGCCGCCAGACACACGTCGCATAGCGGACACGCAACGCAACGCGTCAGACACGCGGCCCAGGCTACCGGAAACCGAGCGACGATGCAGACCGCCAGAGACGTGCCTCATCGCAGAGGACACGCGACGCGACGCGTCAGACACATGGCCCAGGCTACCGGAAACAGAGTGACGATGCAGACGCGCCGGACACGTGATGTAACGCGCTGGACACGCGACGCAGGCCTCCGGAAATCCAGTGACCATACCGACTGCTGGACACGCAGCCCAATGCGTCAGACACGCGACGCAACGCGTCGGACACACAACCCAGGTCACCGGAAATCCAGCAACAATGCCCACCGCCGGAGACACGTCTCATCGCAGAGGACGCATGTCACAATGCATCAGGTATGCTACCTAGGCTACCCAAGTCCCAGTCCATCCGCCATACCTGCCCTATTATGCTCCCAATTGCGGCCGCAGATGGATCCCACACATTCCCAGTGTCCACTTTGCTCCCTGGCTGTTACATTACCAGCATCTCCTACTCACAGGTGGAAGATTTGGTGTAGGGAGTTTGTATCTTTAAAAAGGGGTCCCAGCAGATGTAAGAGAGTGTTGCTCTCTAGTTGGAGATTTATTAGTTTATTTTCTGAGTTTCAATCCACTTGCTAGGTGCTGGTTGTGTGTCTCTTACTATTCTCAGCTTAATACAACAGAACTCTTTCCCTCCTCCCATCTCAGCAGTGCCTTTCTGCGGCACGTCGTCCCAGCGTGGGATAATGTCTTACACCGCATATACATCTAACATCACCTTATACTCATAGCTGACTCCTTTGGGTCATTTACATGTGGTTTCCTCCATGAGCTATCTTCCTATGCACATGCCCTGAAGCTTCCCTCTTTTTTCCTCCCATCATAGACACAGCTGAATGTTTGTAGTGGCATATATTGGGTCGTGGCACCTTGCGCTTGCCTTAAGTTCAATGTTACCCTGCATCGTGATTTCTGGCAGTATCATGAACATTTTCAGTAGTAGGTATATGCAGTATGTTTGTTTATTTCTTAACTTCCCTTTAAACCCATTTTTTTCTTTCATGAAATTCAATGTTGTTCTTTCAACGGGCCTTCCAACTACATTTATCATTCGGGCCAGAATTACTTCATTTTTGCAGCCGACTTCTATTCTCACATGTTTTGTATCCTGTTCGACATTCCTAGTTCAGCTGCTTTCATTTCTCCTTGCACCCACCAAGCAACTTGTTACTAATGCTTTCTCATTTCCCAGATTGAGCCAACATTTCATCTTGGAAGCCGGCATGCATGCAGAGGAAGTGATTTCAACCGTGCACACAGCCCAGGCATTTGGGATGCAGGGGAAACTTACAGCCCTTTATGACGACAGCCCTTTATGACGATCACGTCAGGGCTGCATTGGCTGTGGATTCAAAGGCGGCTATATGCCATGGTGGGTAACGAGCTTGTTTTCTCTTTTTTTCCAATCATAACATTCTATCCCACATTCTTCCCTCTTTTACTCACCTTTTTGGCATTTCACCAAGGGGATACATTCTTTTGACAACTGTCCCTTTTTGTTTTTGTGTTTTAGGTGTAGGGCTTGGCGTGTTCTTCTTTGTGATCTACTCTGCATATGCACTGGCATTCTTGTTCAGAGTGATGCTCATCAACCGTGGCGAGGCGAATGCAGGAACCATTCATGCCTTCTTGGCTATCTTTATTGGATCTTTTTCGCTTACATTCATGGCACCCGAAATGCAGGGTATGTAACCTCCCCTGCCCTTCTTCTCTCTTCCTCTCTCCTCTGTCATCCACGTTATCCAAAATGCCCCAATCCCTCAATACCAAGTGAGAACTAACCCCTTCTTCCCCTCTCCACAGTTATATCCAATGCCTGCGGCGCTGCTGCCAAGCTCTTTGCAACAATTGACTGCATCCCCGACATCAACAGCGCTTCCCCTGAGGGTCTCAAGCTCCCCAACATCGTTGGCCATGTTGAGTTTGACCATGTTAAATTCAACTATCCGAGTTGCCCAAATGTGCTGATTGTCAGGGGACTTGAGTATTGTGTTTGAGGTGGGAAAGACAGCAGCGCTAGTGGGGGCTAGTGGGTCTGGGAAAAGGTGAGGGTTTGGTATTGCTAGACTAGGCTTGGTTGGTGTCACTTTTATGGAGTGCTGATGTTTTTTTTTATTGCCTCTGTTCTAGTACTATCGTGTCTCTCTTTGAGTGGTTCTATGATCCCCTCTCTGGGACCGTGAGGCTCGATGGAAATGATCTCCGGGACCTCAATGTTGAGTGGCTCCGTGGTTGGATTGGCTTAGTGTCTCAGGAGCCAATGCTGTTCACAACGACTGTTGAGGAAACGTAGGGCATGGGCTTGTCGGGTCACAGTGGGAACATGCATCACAAGGAGAGAATTATCCATTAAAAAATGTCTGAATGGCGCTTGGTAGCGCTAGCAGTTTGGTCGTAACACATGTGTATGCATGTACTGACGTGCGCGATCACGTGACTTGATACCATCCTTCCCCAACGAGGCCAGCAACATTTTTTCTATTTCGGACCAGGCACTCAGCGAACGCTACCGTTTGTCGAAGAGGTCCGTTTTTTGCATCATTTACCGCATCATCCAACATAGATTGGTTTCGTGAATTGGGGCAGCGTATGGCTATGCCGTCCCAAGGACGATGATGGTCAACCCATCCTCGATGGCAGCGTCGCCGATGTTCATGGGGTTGGAAAGGTGGCGGTCATTCACTGCTATTAGTGACCCTGAAGGCATCCAAAACCAAAAACTTGGCTTGGTAGCAAAAATGTCTAAGCTGTGCAAAGAAAAAAAACAAGAGAAATTTCTGGGAGGGGGGAGGGGGAATCGGACCTGCCATGCAAAGCATCGGCCTACTTCCACAAGTTGAACACTGGGTGTAATCAAGCCATTGACCATGGTAATTGAAGGCGATACATGTTGCGTCCAACCTTCCGTTGGATGACATATGACCTGAGGTAGTGGTGTGCAAGTTTCGGGGATGTTCGGGTCGTCCGGATGTCCGAAGTGCCCAGAAACACTTGGTCGCCCACCTTGTATTCCAGAGCTGGGGTTTGACATTGGTTGTAGTACCGAGCCATATCATCCTTTGCCTTGACTAATGATGATTTAGCTTCCTCTAATGATTTCTCCAATCGGTCTTTGAACTCGTTCACTGTCTCCATGTGGGATTTGGGCTGTCTCAGTTTGAATCCCATCCGAGGATGGCGGCCTGTGTCCAACATGAAAGGTGTTTCTTGGGTTGCAGAGTGTACATGGTTGTTATATTGAAACTCTGCAGGAGGGAGGAGTTCGTCCCAATCATCTTGGCGTTCATCAACAAAGATCCGAAGGTACTGCTCTAATTCCTGGTCGACACGTTCAGTCTGCCCGTCGGCTTGTGGGTGGTAAGCTGTGGTGGCCGTGAGTTTGATACCGAGTAGTCGGTAAAGTTCTCATGTGAACTCCGAGACAAATTGTGGGCCGCGGTCAGAGACAATCTGTCTCGGCAGTCCATGCAGCTTCCAGACATGCATGAGATAGAGTCGAGCGGCTCCTAATGCTGTCACCGTGGTGTTGGTTGGAAGGAAATGGGCTCGTTTGCTCACCGAGTCTACCACGTTCATAACCCCGTTGAACCCTCGGGCCTCCGGGAGTTCAACAATGAAGTTGACACTAATTGTGTCCCATCGGTGCTCGGGGATCGGTAGTGGTTGGAGCTCGCCCATTGGTGCACTCCTTTGTGGCTTAGTGCGAAGGCATAGGTCACAGGTCTTCACATACTGTCCAATGTACCTGGACATCTGTGGCCACCAGTAGTTCCAAGACACAAGTTCTAATGTCTTCCACCTCCCTGCGTGCCCAGCTACTCGGGTGTCATGATGTTGGAATACGATACGTCGCCGAAGTTTGGGGTCATTCGGTACATAGGCTTTCCCCCAAAACAGTAGTAGGCCGTCTCGTTCAGAGCATTCTGAGGCCCTTACGGTGCGTGAGTGTCCTTTCCAAAGTTCCGAGATAGCCTTGGTCACCGACTCCTCCTTTTCCCCATCTCGGGTCATCCTTCGGATATCCCGAAGTATGTCTCGTTCTTCACCTACAGCGGCAAGTCCTTCGAGGGCCCAAATGGCAAAAAGTTCGGGTCAGAGCAACGTTCGGTCCTCATTGTCGCTCGCTCCAGATCTGTGGTCGGGCCTCCGGGACAAGGCATCAGTTTTCCCCATAATTCGGCCAGGCCTGTGGTGGAGCGTGAAGTCAAAACGGGATAGGTATAATGACCATCGAGCTTGTCTTCGGTTGAGCTTCTTCGAAGTTCGGAAGTACTCTAAATTCTTATGATCTGTCCAGATCTCGAACTTGAGTTGTACTCCTTCCAGGAGGTGCCGCCATTCCTCTAGGGCTCGGATTATGGCCAACATCTCTTTGTCATGAATCTCGTAGTTCCGCTCCACTGGACTAAGACTTTTGGATAGGAAGTCTATGGGGTGCCACTTGTCATCCTTGGATTGTTGAGGGATGACTGCTCCTGTCGCGAAGTCTGAAGAATCAGCCTCCACTCGGTACATCCGAGTGTCCTCTGGGAACACCAGGACCGGGGCTGAGGTGACGAGTTCTTTGAGTTTGTGAAAGGCCGTGTCTTTGGGTTCATCCCACTTCCCGGTATCTCCTTTCTTTTTCAGATCAAAAAGAGCTCAGGGATGGTGTGAGAAATCTTTGATGAACCTTCGGTAGAAATTCGCAAACCCAAGGAAGGCTTGCACCTCCTTTCGAGTCTTCGGAGTCGGCCAATCTGTAACTCCTTTGACCTTAACCAGGTCCATCTCGGCATGTCCTTCAGAGATGATGAGTCCGAGGTACTCGATGGATGTATGTTCAAACTCACACTTCTCGGGTTGGAGACAGAGCCCATGCTCTCGCAGTCTCTCCATCACTCTTCGGACTACCATCCTATGTTCAGAGATAGTCTTAGAGAAGATGAGAATGTCATCCAAGTACACACAGACTACCCCTTCCATGATGAGGTCTTGGAAGATGTCATTCATCATCGTTTGGAAGGTGGCCGGACTATTGGTCAGCCCGAAGAACATCACCCAAGGTTTGAACAGGCCTCAGTTGGTTCAGAAGGCAGCTTTCCACTCGTCCCCTTCTCGGATCTGGACATTATTATATCCCCACCAAACATCAAGTTTGGTGAAGTACTTTGCGCCTCGGAGTTGGTTGATAAGCTTGGGGATGAGAGGGATTGGGTATTGGTTTTTGACTGTCATAGCATTTAGGGCTCGGTAGTCCTGTACAAGCCTGAGTGCTCCATCTTTCTTTTTGATAAAGAAGACCGGCGAGGCCATCGGGGATTTCGACGGTCGGATCTTGCCCGAGCAGAGGTTCTCTTCCAAGAATTCATCCAGCTGTGTCTGCTCATTTGGAGATAGGGGGTACACCTTGCAATTAGAGGGCTTCGCACCCAGCTCTAGCTCAATGGCATGGTCCCAGATCCGTTGCCCTGGCAGGGTGTCAAAGGAGTCCTTGGAAAAGACATCTTCGAAGTCTTGGAGGTACTTGGGGATTTTGGATGAGGCCTGATGGTGCTTGTGATGAGCCTCGGCTAGCATCTGAGACGTAGTTTGGGTAGCTCGGATCTCATGAAGGGCCAGGTCAAGTGAAACACAGAGCAGTCAGTCACCTTGCGAGAGTTGATCATCTGGCCCTAACTCGGGGATGAGGTCCAAAACTTCGGACTCGGAGTCCCAGACCTCGGTCCAATGATCCGAGACTTTGGACGCAGAGTCTCAGACTTTGTCAGGGGACAACCTATTTTCACCCAGCCCTCCATCTCCAAGACCCCTACACATGCGAAACACAAGTCCGAGGTGCGGGAACCTTGGTCCGAAGCCTCGGGTCCTTGACCCGAAGTCTCCAAGCACGAACCCGAAGTCTCGGGCCTCTAGTCCGAAACCTCGGACCACCCGAGACCTCAGCCAACCTAGGTGGAACTCGAATAGTTAATCCGAACCTTCGGCCCAACATCCGACCTTCGTCAGGGTCGAAGTGCCTTATGGGGATAGAAGTCGGACAGGGTTGACAGCGCGTAGGAGTGCCCCTGGTTGGGCGTTAGGTAGTCATATATAGTTTTTTCACTAGTAGTGGGGATCCCTAGACTTTTCTCTTTGGATTTCCCCTCTACTAGGTGAGAGTTCCTTCACTGTATATTCTTATACATATATATATCTCTTTGGATTTCCCCTCTACTAGGTACCTACGGGCGCTAGGAGGGTTGCCCTTACAGACTTCAGACTCTTCGCTGGTGAAGTCAGGCATCGGTCCAGCTTGGCAGGCTCAGATCCTGCATTCTGCTCTCCAGGTTTCCTTCTATTCCTTCTTAATTTCAGTCTGGCACATATGGCACTTGTCCAGGCATCGGCTCATGGTGATCTTCCGAGTCTGCCAGTTAATCTCCGGGTTATGCTCCGCCAACCACATGTATCCAAGCAGCAGGTCTTGTCTCCCGAGATTGGTGACTGCAAATGATGTTCGCTCTGAATGACCATCTACTCGGAGGATCACATCTACTCTCTCCGTTATAGCACCAGCATGATTGGGGGACCCATCCACATTATACACTGGAATAGGGCGTTGGAGTACCCGAGTCGTGATTCGGTTACGTTCCACATAGCTTTGGCTCATGAACAGCCCAGTTGCTCCACCGTCTATGAGTGCCAGAGCCGACATCACTTCACCCGTGTCGGTGGTCTGAATTTCCACCTTGACCAAGAGGGATTTTGGGTTGGCAGTGGAGGTGACTATATATTTCTTAGGGAGTTGTCTCTCCCACCATTGGTGAGTGTCACAATCACAATTTGGGCATCACATTCACAGCATCCTCGTTCCGAATAATTCCTTCCGAAGTATCTTGTCCGAAGTCCGAAGCAACATGTGTTGTTGCTATTGGATAGTTGTAGATAGGAGAAATTATTAAAATTTGATACTGCAGACAGAGATATCACCTCAGTGATAGAACACACTAAGATATTAAATAACTACCTGCAGACAGAGATATCTACTAACCAGTTAGCTACTCTTCTACAAGGTAAACAAATGTTAGACTCACCACCTCAGTGATAGAACACACTGAGGGGTTCGTCTACGGCTGCCCGTGCAGCTGTATAGTCTCCGGTCATCCCTGACCGGGAGCTATACTTAACTACATAACTAAGTAACTAGACGACTCTAGCTAATGAAACTTGGTCCATATACTTATAAAAGAAGTATCTAAAGGATGGTTATAAATTCAGAGGAAAGGAATGAGATTGACCTGAATAATGCAGCATATATTGCCTTCTCCTCCTATCCGGCAGTTAAGCGCCCGTCCGGATATCTCGGGTGGCAGCATATATGCGCCTGCAATAAATTCCACAACAACATGCCCACATTCCCATCAATTTTATTCAACAACTCTTTTTATCTATCATTTCGACTCAAACACTCCATCTAGTGAAACAATCCCTGTGAAACAATCATTGGTCAGGTCCAATCATATTCTTTTTTTGGAAAAGAAGCACCCTGACTATCCCCATCACTATCCCCATCTTTCACCATGAAATTATGAATTGAGTTGTTCATATTCACTCAAAGCTTGCGATGACTTGCCATATCATCAGGCTTAACGATATGAACGTTCTAGACTCTCATAATTACTCTCCAAAAGATTTAGGCATGGCTATCCTGTCAGAATCCAAATAATAGCAATGAATGTTGTGGATGGATGTTATGTTAGTATAAGTATTCGGAAATATCTCTAATAATAACCGAATGAATTTGGAAAACAAATGGAAATCCTACAGTAAAAGCGAATGACTTTCGGAACGTCTATGAAGGAAGTGCATAGTTCCGAAGAGACAGAGGTTCCGAAAGGATTCTATCTCATGAATCGAATGAACTTTGCAGTTCATGTCGATCACAGCCAATGATCTTACATTCCTTGAAGTGGATTTAAATGATAAAAGTTGGATTGAAAGGCTTACTCAAAAATATACAGTTGTTGGTGAAGTTGAGTTTGTAGTGGGTTTGGCAAGTAGGAGTGGAAAATCAAGGTGACATACAATAATTGAACTAGGGAATGTACATGCGAATGTGCTAGTTTATATACTAAACCATTCGGAAGAAAGAGCGAATGGGAATGAGTCCGTGATGGTTAGGAAGCAGCCAAGGTACATGTATACTAATTAAAGGCCATAGGAATCAAAGAAAAAGGGTGGTAGGAAAATTGTGAATGAAGAAGAAAGATTAACGGACCCATAATAACCCTTGAAACACGTTTCCGAATCGTATGGCTCTTCGGGTAGAACTAACCGTTCCTAAATCCTTCGGATGATCATCTTGAGGGTCTAGAACATTCATATCATAGAACACAATGATATAGAATGTCATCGCCAGCTTCCACACAATAGAAACAACTCAATCAATGAGTTTATTGGAAAAGATGGGGATAGTGATGGGGATAGTCAGGGTGCTTCTTTTCCAGAAAAGATTATGATCGGACCTGATTATTGATTGTTTCACTAAACCCTTCATGGGAGGTTTCCTGAACTGGATTGGGTGACCGGATCAAATGTATGTGAAGCATTGATGCAAGGGTGATTCGGAATTTGGAAGATCCATTCGGAAGAATTGGTTCGGAAGGACAATGATGTAGATGAGGTGTCCATATTGTGATCGTGACATATCCCTACCCGAAGAGCCACGCAATTCGGAAACATGTTTCAAGAGTTGTTGTGGGTCCATTAATCTTCTTCTTCATTCACAATTTTCCTACCACCCTTGTTCTTTGTTTCCTATGGCCTTTAATTAGTATACATGTACCTTGGCTACTTTCTAACCATCACGGACTCATTCCCATTCGCTCTTTCTTCCGAATGGTTCAGTATATAGCTAGCACATTCACATGTACATTCCCTAGTTCAATTATCGTATGTCAACTTGATTCTTCTACTCACACTTGTCAACTCATCTCCAACTTACCTTCAACAACAACTTCATATTTTTTGAGTAAGCACTCCAATTCCACTTTTATTAGTTGAATCCACTTCAAGGAATGTAAGATCATTGACTGTGATCGACATGAACTGCAAGGTTCATTCAATCCACGAGATAGAATCCTTTCGGAACCTCTGTCTCTTTGGACCTATACACTTCATTCGCAGACGTTCCAAAAGTCATTTGCTTTTACTGTAGGATTTCTATTCACTTTCCAAACCCATTCGGTTATTATTAGGAATATTTCCGAACACTTTTACTAACACAACATTTATCCACAACATTTATCGCTATTATTTGGATTCTGACAGTGAGGAGGGGGAAGGATTTCTTTGGGTATGGCTGTGATGGATTCTTTCATCTGTGGAGTGGGGGAATTTACTTCACCCTCAATTTCAAGACAGGAGAATCTATTATGTACAGGCTGTTAAAATATGAGGACCTAAAAGATTATCTCAGTCTCTTGGAAAAGAGCTGAGGTCACAGAGTCACACGACTGCAAAACATCGCGGTAAATTCAAACTCCATAGATAAGAGGAAGAGATATTCGGGCTGAATATCAAAACCTTAACACAGGTAGTGGGGGCACACTATTCACCCACTGCAGCCTCCAAAATCCACTAAGGAATCTGCCTCCGGGTTTCCCTCAGGTCTCAGTTTGGTCTCGGGGTCTATGGTTTCAGATATGTCTGTTAATGCTAACAACTCTGGTAGGAGCTCTAGCTTTTCTTTCATTGTCATGGTTCGGACATCGTAGCTTCGAGGACAGTCTCTGGAGTAGTGGCCCATTTGACAGCATTGATAACATGTAACCGAAGGGTCGCTTCAGTTCCTTGTCCAATCTATATCCATGGGCATCGGACCATCTTTCGATTGGGCTGAGACAACCTTTGGTGCTTCGGAGGGTGCCTTCGTGGTGTTCCGAGGTTGGGCTGAGATATCGGGCAAATTGAAATAAGGCCTTCCGAAGTTTGAAGTGGGCTTTGGGGGTGTCGTTTGGGCATTGACCCTTGTTGTACTTCGGTTGGACTCCATAAATGCCTCATTTGCCTCTCGGTTCCAAGCTACTCTTCGGGCTGCTTGGAACCATTTCTTGGGCTCGTCAATGTCTGGCATCCGATCTCCGAGTGTTGCCACTCAATTCTGGATCGCGGGATCAAGGCCCTTGCAAAATTTGATCACGATGGTCTTATTGTCTGAGTATTCGGCCATTTCAATCAATTCCGAGAACCGGTCTATGTAGTCTTCAACCGAGTCTTTCCCTTGGTACCAACCGGTGCCTTCTAGCTTTGTAAGTGCTGAGACTTGTTCATTCCTCGGGCAGAAGTTTTCCTCAAAGTCTTGTTCGAAGTTGCTCCAGTCTGAGTACTTTGCCCTTTGAGTCCTTCGTTCGGTTCGCATCACTTCGTTTGAGAATCGAGCAGTTCGGCTGGTTTTGAAGAAGGAAAGGGCCCAGTGGATCCAGACTTGGTCATTTGGAAAGTCCCCCTTGCAGATCTGAAAGTAGAGCCTGCAGGAATTGAGGAATGCGTGGCTGCTGCTTCGGTCTCCATCGAAGTCTGAAGGAAGGGCCGGTCTCAGCTGCCTTCCTATGGTACCAGAGTTCAGTTCTTTGGGCCTCTCCCATGAGTCCATTTTCGGCCTCGGATCGGGTTCAGGACTTGTTGCTACATCTCGTAGGTCAATTTCTAACTTTGCCAGGATCGATTTTAATGCTAGTTGAATGGCATCGGTCTTCATCCGGTTCGCTGACAACTCCTCTTCCACAGCTTGGAGACAGTCTTCTGGTATATCCATCTCAAGTAGGGAAGGGGGGTCCGTTCGGCGTTTGGAGTTGGGTGTTCCGATGATAGAGGAGGGGTAGTCAGGTGCAGTGCGTATGGGAGAGGTTGCATCCTCCGAGTCGCTGTCCTCAATTCCGTAGTTACCTATTTTGGTAATTGCACTCTGACCACCAGTCCTTCTCTGGAGACTTTTCTACTGTAAGGGCAACCCTCCTAGCGCGCACAGGTATCTAGTAGAGGGGAAATCCAAAGAGATATATATGTGTGCAAGAAAATACAGTAAAGGAACTCTCACCTAGTAGAGGGGAAATCCAAAGAGAAAAGTCTAGGGATCCTGTCAGGGGACAACCCATTTATGTCAAATCCTCCACCTTCAAGGCCCTTACACATGCAAAGCACAACTCCGAAGCGTGGGAACCTCGGTCCGAAGCCTCGGGTCCTTGACCCGAACCTTCCAAGTACAAACCCGAAGTCTCGGGCAATGAGTCCGAGACCTCAAACCACCCGAGACCTCCACCAACCTCGGGGAAGAGCCCGAGCATCTGATCCGAACTTTCGGCCCGACATCCGACCTTCGTCAGGGTCGAAGTGCCTTATGGGGAAAGAAGTCGGGCAGGGTTGACAGCGCATAGGAGTGCCCCTGGTTGGGCATTAGGTAGTCGTATATAGTTTCTTCACTAGTAGCGGGGATCCTTA
>QMFG01007322.1:0-55914 GCA_003314545.1 Ramaria sp. MG151 | reverse complement strand
GGTGTCGAAGGAGTCCTTGGAAAAGACATCTTCGAAGTCTCGGAGGTACTCGGGGATTTCGGACGAGGCCTGATGGTGTTTGTGATGAGCCTTGGCTAGCCTCTGAGATGTAGTTTGAGTAGCTCGGATCTCATGGAGGGCCGGGTCAAGTGGAACACAGAGCAGTCGGTCACCTTGCAAGAGTTGATCACCTGGCCCTAACTCGGGAATGAGGTCCGAAACTTCGAACTCGGAGTCCGAGACCTCAGTCCAATGTTCCGTGACTTCGGGCTTGGCATCCGGGTCTTCGGACTCTTCAACGGTGAAGTCAGGCATCGGTCCCACTCGGCAAGCTCGGATCCTGCATTCTGCTCTCCAGGCTTCCTTTTGTTCCTTCTTAACTTCGGTCCGGCACATATGGCACTTGTCCGGGCATCAGCTCATGGTAATCTTTCGAGTCTGCGAGTTAATCTCCGGGTTATGCTCGGCCAGCCAAGTGTATCCGAGCAGCAGGTCTTGCCTCCCGAGATTGGTGACTGCAAACGACGTTCGTTCCGAGTGACCATCTACTTGGAGGATTGCATCTACTATCTCTGTTATAGCACCGGCATCGTTGGGGGACCCATCCACATTATATACTGGAATGGGGCGTTGGAGCGTCCGAGTCGTGATTTGGTTACGCTCCACGTAGCTTCGGCTTATGAAAAGCCCAGTCGCTCCGCTGTCTATGAGTGCTGGAGCCGACATTACTTCGCCCGTGTCAGTGGTCTGGATCTCCACTTTGACCGAGAGGGATTTTGGGTTGGCGGTGGAGGCGACAACATACTTCTTAGGGAGTCGTCTCTCCCACCGTTGGCGAGGAGGGGGGAGAGTTTCTTTGGGTACGGCTGTGACAGATTCTCTTGTCTGTGAGGTGGGGGAGTTTACTTCACCCTCAATTTCAAGACAGGAGAATCTATTATGTACAGGCAGTGGGGGCGTACTATTCACCCACTGCGGCCTCCAAAACCCTCTAAGGAATCTGCCTCCGGGTTCTCCTTGGGTCTCGGTTCCGTCTCGGGATCCGTGGTCTCAGATACGTCTGCCAGCGCTAACAATTCCGGTAGGAGTTCCAGCTTTTCTTCCGTTGTCATGGTTTGGACATCGTAGCTTCGAGGGCAGTCTCTGGAGCAGTGACCTGTTTGACGGCATCGATAGCAGGTAACCAATGGGTCGCTTCGGTTCTTCGTCCGATCTATGTCCATAGGCATCGGACCATCTTTCGATTGGGCCAAAGCTACTTTCGGTGCTTCGTAGGATGCCTTTGGGATGCTTCGAGGTTGAGCCGAGATGTCGGGCAAATTGAAGTAAGGCCTTCCGAAGCTAGGAGTGGACTTCGGAGGTGCCGTTCGGGCACTGACCTTTGCCGTACTTCGGTTGGATTCCATAAAGGCCTCGTTTGCCTCTCGGTTCCAAGCTACCCTTCGAGCTGCTTGGAACCATTTCTCAGGTTCATCAATGCCCAGCATTCGATCTCCGAGCGTTGCTACTCGGTTCTGGATTGCGGGGTCGAGGCCCTTGCGAAACTTGATCACGATGGTTTTGTTGTCCGAGTATTCGGCCATCTCAATCAATTCCGAGAATCGGTCTATGTAGTCTTCGACCGAGTCCTTCCCTTGGTACCAACTTGTGCCTTCTAGCTTTGTAAGCGCTGAGACTTGTTCATTCCTTGGACAGAAGTTTTCCTCGAAATCTTGTTCGAAGCTATTCCAATCCGAGTATTTCGCCCTTTGAGTCCTACGTTCGGTTCGCATCACTTCATTCGAACAGCGAGTGGCTCGGCCGATTTTGAAGAAGGAAAGGGCCCAGTGAATCCGGAGTTGGTCATTCGGAAAGTCCTCCTTGCAGATCTGAAAGTAGAGCCTGCAAGAGTTGAGGAATGCATGGCCATTGTTCCGGTCTCCATCGAAGTCTGAAGGAAGGGCCGGTCTTAGCTGCCTTCCTGTCGTACCAAGGTTCGGTTCTTCGGGTCTATCCCACGAGTCCATCTTCGGCCTCGGGTCAGGTTCGGGACTCGTTGCGACATTTCGCGGGTCAATTTCCAACTTGGCCAGGATTGATTTTAATGCTAGTTGAATGGCATCGGTCTTCATCCAGTTCGCTGACAACTCCTCTTCCACAGCTCGGAGATGGTCTTCTGACGTATCCATCTCAAGTAGGGAAAGAGGGTCCGTTCGGCGTTCGGAGTTGGGTGTTCTGATGATAGAGGAGGGGTAGTCAGGTGCAGTGCGTACGGGAGAGGTTGCGTCCTCCAACTCGCTGTCCTCGATTCCGTAGTTACCTATTTTGGTAATTGCACTCTGACTACCGGTCCTTCTCTGGAGACTTTTCTACTGTAAGGGCAACCCTCCTAGCGCCCGTAGGTACCTAGTAGAGGGGAAATCCAAAGATATATATATGTATAAGAATATACAGTGAAGGAACTCTCACCTAGTAGAGGGGAAATCCAAAGAGAAAAGTCTAGGGATCCCCGCTACTAGTGAAAAAACTATATACGACTTTCTAACGCCCAACCAGGGGCGTTCCTACGTGCTGTCACCCCTACCCAACTTCTATCCCCATAAGGCACTTCGACCCTGACGAAGGTCGGACATCGGGCCGAAGGTTCAGATCAACTATTCGAATTCCACCCCGAAGTTGGCTGAGGTCTCGGGTGGTCCGAGGTTTCAGACTAGAGGCCTGAGACTTCGGGTTCGCGCTTGGAGGCTTCAGATCAAGGACCCGAGGCTTCGGATCAATGTTCCCATGCCTCTGACTGGTGCTTCGCATGTGTAGGGGCCTTGGAGATGGAGGGCCTGGTGAAAATAGGTTGTCCCCTGACAGTGAGAGTTCCTTCACTGTATTTTCTTACACATATATATAACTTTGGATTTCCCCTCTAATAGGTACCTACGGGCGCTAGGAGGGTTGCCCTTACACTTTTACTGTAGGACTTCTATTCACTCTCGAATATCATTTTATTACTATTAGAAACATTTCCAAACAATACTATTAACACTACATTCATCTATGACTTTTATTTTTGATAATTGAATTCTGACAATGGGAATGTTTCAATGGTGCTTTTCAAGGATCAAGGAACAAAACAACTTTTTGGCTTGAGCGGAAGTAATGGCTCATTGAAAACAGATGTGAAATTACAAACCAAGTATGACTAATGTGATATGGCTAACAATGTTGGTCTATGGTTTTATTGTACTACACTTTTCTTTCATCTCATGAAATATCTTCCTCTTTTTTATCTTATTCCTTGCTATCTTAGCACCTATTTAAACTCCCTTTACATAAGCTAAAAGCAATATTTATCACTTGTCTCTGTTCAGCATATTGACAATTCCCAAGGACTTTAGCTGTGTGTTAAGAACTGATCAGAATGGAGGCAGAAGTAAGGCTGGAACTCAGATTAGAGTTGACTGAGGTTTGGGGATCAAGTGCCAAGGGGGGCCAAGGCTCAGCAGTCAAGTCCAATGGGACCTGGCTTCAGCTTATGTGCTGCACTAGCTCAGCATCCTGTCCCAGTATTTCAGATGAGGCCCGAGGTCACCTGAAGCTCGGGCATGACCTTTTGGTATATAGCTAGCACATTCACATGTATATTCCCTAGTTCAATTATTGTATGTCTACTTGATTGTTCTACTCCAACCTGCCAACTCATTGTGAACCACCTTGAACAACAACTTCACATTTAAATGAGTACTTTCCAAAAGCAATTTGCTTTTACTGTAGGATTTCTATTCACTTTCGAATATCATTCCAATACTATTAGAAACATTTCCAAACAATACTACTAACCCTACATTCATCCATAACTCTTATCACTGATAATTGAATTCTGACAAGTTGGTTATCCCCTAACACATGGTGTCTGTATGACCAGAGCATTCACAATACTACATTATATAAACCAACACTTCCCCATGATGGGGACACAAAACAGAATAAAAGCTCCTTCAAATAAATAGAATAAAGCACTGGATGATATCTGAGATGCATGAATCATATCAACAGTTTCTAAGACAAAATTAGCCTGTGCCTGATTCAATGGACCTACCATAATCCAATCCTTGACATCCCTTGGCATGTTGTGAATGCGATATGTAGTAATATGAGCTGAACAGCTGCATTGATGACAATGGCCTTCATTAGTTGCATTGCACCAACAATAACCTTTCTCATCTTCCCAGGAACTATAATTGAATGAGGAACCTGAAATGTGACCACCAACAGCTTTCCATCCTCCACCTCATCCAGATTGAGCAGTGAGGGTATAATCAGAGGGCTCAGATTTGATGGTGATAACAGAGGAAGATACACCAGTCAAAATTGACTTGCTATTGGCAAGAGTCAGTTCTGCCTTGGCAGTGAGAACAGAAGTGCAAATGGTGTGATAGGAAGAGTGGAGGTTCATGAGGAGGACATGGAATTGTGCATTGATGACCTTCCAGGCCTCCAATGTAGATGTCTTGCCAGAAACCAAATGCCAGAGTTTAAGGGTAAGGCTCAACCAGATAAAGAAGGTGAGTTGCCTATCCTCTGCTTTGTGTTACATGCCATCAGAATGGTTGGTGAATATGTGTAACAAGCCAGAAGAGGGTAATTTAGTTAGATGAGACTAAAATCAATAGGATTGGGTCAGATGGGAAGCAGTGGGTATGGAAGAAGCAAGCAGGGGATGGGCTGATTAAGAGAGAGGTACAAGGAACTGTGAAGTTTGGAGATGGGAACATTATGATCTGGGGCTGTATGGACTAGAATGGTGTGGGAAAACTTGCTGAGATTGAGGGGAGGATGGATGCTGAGTAGTATGTGGAAATTTTGGATGATCACTTACTGCCCAGCATAGAGGAATCTGTGATTGCTAAGGGGGATTGAAATTTTCAGCAGGACAATGACTCCAAATACAATTCCAAAAAGGCTAGAAACTGGATGGAAGAGAATGATATCACTCTCCTAGACTGGGCACCACAGTCTCCAGACCTTAATCCCATTGAAGACCTCTGGCATCATATCAAATTGCAGTTGTCCAAGTATGAAACACTAGCAATAGGAGTTTGGGAGATTTGGGAGAGTGTGGCAGAGGTGTGGAATGCTATAGAGCCAGAGGTGAGTCAGAAGTTGATTGAAAGTATGCCTAGAAGGGTGGAAGCAATTATAAAGGCCAAGGGGGGCAATACAAAGTGCTGAATTGTGCATTTTCTGTATTTCCGATACCCAGTCAAATAATTATCCCAATGAGTCTCCAAAATGAATTGGTTGTATCTCCATGGAAACATCATCAAATTACATAATTCTTGATTTCACATGTAGTCCTTAACAAGACCTCTCTCACATACACCAACATATTAACTCTGTTTGGCCTTGTTATGATGCTATGTATGAAGCAGAAAGTGCAAAACATTGAGACAATTTTTTGAGTCACTGTATGTCTATCAGTTTGCTTTCATCCAAACTTAATATCTTCCCATAAACCCTCTTGACAAAAAGTCTTTGAACAAACCATTCTTAAGCGAGTACACACATGACATTGTTAACAGTCTAGAAAACCCTTGAACAATGTAATTGAGTTGACTGTGACTGACATGTCCTTATAAAAGCCATTCAGGTCATGAGACAAAAGTCAGAGCAACTATCTCTTCAAAATGATGCATACATTTGCAAACATTTCTGAAGTCATTTGCTTTTACTATAGGATTACTCTTCACTTCTAAATACTATTTCCATATCATTGACAATATTATATTTGTTTGACTAACATTTCACTTATTTAAAAATCTTATTACCTATAATTCAATTCTGACAATGAGATGCAGAGATGGTGAGTGGGTGGTGAATAGATGGTAGAAAGAT
Source organism: Ramaria sp. MG151 (assembly GCA_003314545.1). NCBI lineage: Eukaryota > Fungi > Basidiomycota > Agaricomycetes > Gomphales > Gomphaceae > Ramaria > Ramaria sp. MG151. The sequence continues at coordinate 50,049 of QMFG01007322.1, read as the reverse complement.
GGTAGACTGATAAGATACAAAAAATGGGTTTCTAGAGGTATTTATGCTAGGCTAGGGTTTATAATCTGTTGGAGGAGTAGGAGAAAGAGTGGAGACTCAGAATGGCTTAGACACAGACACAGACATGGATGGAGGATGTGGTAGCAAAGACAAGCCTTGTAAATATATGTAGTGCTTACACGACCAAAGTGTCCACAACACTACTGTGAGGGCAACACTGAATGATGAAGTCACAACCCAAGATACTCAACAATAAAAGAGCTGATAGAGAACAATGCCCAGCTAGTATAGCAGATATCCTCAATATATAACTCTGAAATATACAAAATTCACCTGGTACAGCCAATATCCTCAGAGATTAAGCTGAGGAGAAGCACCATACCAGATGAAACCCTAGCCCTGTGGGGACTTATTACATAATCAAGAGACATAGAAATGAAATAGAGGAACCCTGACAACTATACTATGTAAACTAACAGAAAGGGAGATAGATATATTTTTGTTTGTATTTTGATACAGGTTGAAGCACTGCTGCTGCTTTAGGAAGCAACAAGGTGAGAAAGCCAAGGAGGGAAGTGTCATGATTCATATTATGGCCTTCTGATCAAGATCATATCATTTGGAAGTTTGGTATTTGGAAATCATGTTTGGCATAACATTTTCCTGTCACTTTTGAATGGTATTAAACATATTGCTAAAGTTGCTAAAACATTGAGATAGTTTTTGAACCACTGTATATATCATGGTAATGGTGTGGTAAGTTGATAAAGTTTAAGTATGCTATGAATATGATTGAACCTAACCTTTATGGACAGGTTGTTTTGTATTTTTTTTTTTTCAAATAATTGATGTAGCTGAAACCTTGAAAACCATATGTATGAATGTGTGAAAGACATGATTTCTTAAAATATTCCTTCAAGGAATATGTACAAAAAAATTATGAAGACACCTCTAGGTGGGCACACCCGCGTATCTTTCTCAGTAGTATCACAGAATTCTTACCAAAAGTTCTTGGACAAGTGACGAAAGCCAAATACTGTAACCACAGCAGGCCATCAAGGCATTGAGAGTATGTAGCACATAGTATAGCATGTCCAAAACACAGCTTTTCATTTAATTGATAAGGTTTACGGTATAAAGCTGAGCACGCCCAGCCCCCAAATGCCATTCTCTTTGTTTCAGCCACCACACGTACTCTGGACGAGCTTATTATTTTCAGGTTATCATCTGACGTTGACTGGTAATGATTAGATCATCGTGGAGGCACTCCAAGTGAGTCATATCCCCTCTGTTAGGGTCCCACTTACAGTCATTTTGTTCTAGAAACATGTTTGCCCTAACCATAGGCATTGACAAGTATCAACCCCGGCTCTTGTGTTGTGGATGCGATGGAATCATTCTTCATAAATGACGTCGGAGTCCTTCCGGATAGAATTATAAACTTGCGAAACGAATCAGCAACCAGAGAGGGTATCGTCAAAGCTTTCCACGCTCCTCGAGACCACAATTATATTGCAAAAGATGACCCGATTGTCATATATTTCGCGGGACACGGAACACTATTATCAAGCTCCAATGAAAATCCAGGTAGCACAAATTCAAGCGATTTGTCCGCAAGATGTCGAAACGAATGATAAACCAGGTCGATCTACCTTTCTTATTCCATATTACACGTTGGGATCTTTAATCAACCATTTGTCCCAAAACAAAGGAAATAATATTGTAGGTTACTTTAAGGATACAATATGGTGGAATGAATTTGACATGGCCTTGAGGATGTAGACAGTTATATTTGACTGTTGTTATTCAGCTTCTGGCACTCGTGATCTTGAAGATGATCAAGAGGGTGTGCGTCGCGTTGCATTCCACGGGGATTTTCCGTCGAACATAGATGCGGAGCTTAAGGAGGGTGTCCGTTCCCAGCTGATCCCTCCAGGCTTCTTGGATCAGCACTCTCGCTCGCAAGTATTTCTGGCGGCCTGTGGAGCCAAAGAACTAACACACGAATCAGATTAGCACGGTCACTTTACCTAGGCGCTTCTGGAAACTCTCAGAAAGCCTGGAATAGACGCCATTTCCTTTATAGAGTTTATGAAACAAATGCCGTACGTGGATAAGTATGACCACATATCTTGAGGTTTCTGGAAGATTCGTTGCTGACAATTGTTCCATGCAAAACAGTCAGATTCCACAATGTGAGGGTCATTTTAAAGACCGTATTCTTTTCAGCACTCAAATACCAGAAACGGGTTTGCAATTTTTCCGGATCGTCAAAAGTTCCGATGAACACTACAAGATTGAAGCTGGAAGTATCCACGGTGTCACCAAAGATTCTTTGTTCGACGTGTTTGAGAAGGTTATTCCAAAGTCAACTTTGAAAGCCCGTTGGTACGCTTCGTGTAGTGAAAGTGTATCCTTTTTCTGCAGACGCAATCCTAGAGCCAAACTGCAGTGAACCCGGAATTGGCGCTGCGGGTGTGAAGAGGCCCAGGGACGGCATTACAGGTACATCTCTCGAGCGCTCTTCTAGAAGAAATATGGCTCTGCGATGTGCTCAGCTACATGCTAACGACGAGGTAGTTCCTGTGGGAAAGGAGAACGCTGACTTCATAGTCGACTTGAAAGACACAAATGCTGAGTTCACCACAACTCTCGACATTGTCATGAAGGGAAGTTCCCATATGACTTGGAAGCTAAAGCCGAACCGATTTCAAGAGTGCTCCTTGCCGCATGTCGATGGAAGCATCATCTCTACTGTGGTCCAAATCGATCTTACTGGAGAGACGAGGCTGATATCGAATTCTTTCGCCTGCCGCACATGACAAGTGAAGAAGGTTTCGCTTTGGAACGAAACAACGCTCCCAAGTTGAACGTTGGCAACGAAGTTGTCATTGACGTGATGCCGGATGAAATTCTATGGCCTGGAAATTAAGAATTGCAGAAAGTAGCAGAAAGGGTTGCATCTTTCATTGCTTCTGTTCCAAATAGACAATTTAAGCATCGGTAAGAAGTTGGACCTTTCGGGGTGTTGATTTTGAGTTGACAAGCTTGTTTTAGAGGCACTTCACGGCCCATCAATTGGGACACAGTCTGACGGCGGCGCTGACCCCTCCTTTCCCCCAAACCCTGCAGATCGGATGCGGTGTCAGTGGTGGTCCACCCTTCACATACCAACTCCGAGGCATTAATGTTGACGTAGCGATTTTGAAGTTATACCTCACGACTAAACCAATGTCATTTAAATGGCTCGAGAAATTCTCACCATTCACCTCTGCAACGCGTCATCAGGTTACTGGCGATGAGCTCAGGAGATACATGAGGTCTCCCGATCATTGGGACACCGTCTTATTCACTGTCATGCGGCGTTCGCCTGTCCTTCACCATGAGTGGCTATGGACTTCCCTGGTCGGACAGACTTATGTTCGTGCTAGTCCAAGACAACAAAGCACGTGAGTATGCCATTATTCAAGTGGTCATGGATGTGCCCACTATACATATCGATTAACTATTTTGTATTATTACCCACCTTTCTTAAAACTCAACAATATGCCCACCATTGTTATACCTTTGTGCGATCATCCTTCAGCATCTTTGAATCGGATACACGGTAATGTTTTCAAGTCAAATTTTGCATAATACGTCGGGTATCGAGTCACGGAACAGTAACACCTGCACTCCACAAACCTTTCATAGTATCGTGTCGTCATTCTTGACCTCGTAAAGCCCTTAAAGATCATGGCCATGACAGATATCTTGTTTTTTGCCATGCCTGGCTTATGGATGTCACGAGTTCACCCGACCCTGTGTTTCCGCAACCAAAACAGAGTGAATCTAAATTGACAAACAGTGTAGCAGAAAACAACGATAGCGTGAGGTAATAACAACAACAGAAGAGCGACGCTACAGGACAGACTAAACAACAGAAGGAAATGCAGTTGGTTCTAATTGAGGTATCCGCGGCACTTGGTAGCGCCACAAAGGCAGGGTATCTAAAGCAAAGCGTCAGTTAACAGCTAATCTTCAGCCTTAAACACTAACTTTTTCTTGCTCGATTGGGAAGTGGTAATCTGCATGAAAACCAAGCATCAGTTGAGTCTATTCACGACTGTAGAAGTCTAAAAGGAAGCACCGTATGTGATCTCATCGCCAAGCTCGATGTCCTGCTTGGCGTAGATAACGATCTTCTTTTCCCCACTGATAGTAATGATCTTCGCGGTGCAGTTCGGGTCACAGGAATGATTAATCAAGCGCCTATAATCCAACCATCAGTTATCCGTTTTCCATCTTTATTTTGATATAACTTACCCCAAATTGCCTTTCTTGGTAGCGTCTACCACGAGATCGTCATCAATCCTGAAAAGATAACTGCTCCCAATACCCTGACGCTCGTAGGCTTTCTCTCTTTTATCTGCTACAGCCTGTCGGATGACCTCGCCCACGTACTCGATCACCATCTCGTTCTTGGCGATCTTCTCCATCGCGTATAAGCCCCAATCATGGATGGGACTTCTCGCGAACCGCAGCTGCTTCTTACGTGTCTGCAGCTGGTTGAACTTGATGAGTACGCTATCCTTATTTCCGACCATGCCTGCATCGGCCATGCTGAGGGCAAGGGCCTTGTTGAGATCATCCACGCCTCGTGCTTGTACGCGGGCACTCGCACGATTCGAGCGCGACGACGTCAGCGGCTGTTGTGGAACCACAACCGAATCTGAAATGTTCTTGGACTGCGCATCGGTTCGAACGTTGTACTGCGCGACATAGGCCGCTTTCTCGGTGTGCGGGATCTTGTAGTAGCCCTCAGTGCGGGCGGAGCCTGTCGTATGAACACGGAAGCGCGGTCGAGCATTCGCAGATGCGGGTAAAGATGTATCTGCAGAAGGTGGGGAAAGCGGAACGAAGGTACCTAGCACTCCTCCAGCTGCGACCTTGGCGAAATAGAAATCCTCGTCATCTTGACACAAGCCCAATTCGAACGGATCTAATGGCGGGGTTGGCGGACGCTGTGGAGGAGGGGAAGGTGTAGGTGTCCCAAGTGGGGAAGAAAATGCGCTCTTTGGTTCAGGAATGTCAACCACAGCAACAGATTCGGTAAGCTCATCCGCTGGTGTCACCATTAGAACGTCTTCAGTTACTACCTTGTGCTTGGCAACCTTCTTCTTCTCCACTGCCTTCTTTTTGGTCTTGGTTGCCTTCTTCGTTGATAGAGGTGGATCAGTCACAGCCTCCACCGACGCAACCAAAGTCTCTTCGCTGTTCGCAAGACTGGTGACATCTGAACCGGCCTCTGTCTTACGTTTTTTGGTTTTCTTTCTCACAGGCATCTCCTCCGCCTCAACATCGTCCTGTGGTCGTTTCTTGGGGCTGAGTCGCAACACTTCGAGAGGTGGAGGTGTGATAGGGGACGACTCCATCGCCATCGGGTAGCTTTCCTCTTCAGATTCCACATCCTCATCAATGACTTTGACGGCAGCCCTCTTCTTCCGCTTGGGAGGAGGCTCATCCTCGTCCACTTTCGTCCCTACAACCTTCATCGTCTCTGCCTCGTCAATTTCTTCCGGCCTTACGGCTACTTCCCGCTTTCGTTTCTTCTTGAAACTCAGACCCTTCAACCCTAATCCTGCACCTGTAACCGTCACCTTTGGTATGGTAGGTTCGGGAGCCACATTAGCTCTACTCTCCCGTTCCTTCTTCTTCCGCACACGCTCTTCATCTGCGATCTTGAGTACTCGCTCGCTGATGACCCATCTCGCGACATCCGTCTGGAGCTTCTCCTTCAGCTCGCTCATGATGATCTCTCGCGCATGGCTAATGAGCATGGGTTCATCCCAGATGCTCTTCGCATCAGCACCTGGATCTCGCTCCGCTGGCGTAGGTAGGGGAGGTGATGGGTGCACGGACATATTTAGGGGCCGACCATGTAGTTGACGTGTGCCGACGACGAGACGTGATCTTCGTGCCATGTCGCGTGCATTGAATGTGACATACCAATATGGCTGGTCCTCCAGCACCTGTGAGGCACAATGGGAATAAGCTTCATATAGAATGACCTACGATTTGAAGCAAAATTTTCGTACCTTATCAACGTCAAACCCACTGAACATGCCACGAACTTCCGTCTCAGTCACACCCAAACCTGCGGCATCAACCTTGATGTGGTCAAAGGGGTTTCGAGCAAGCTCTGCCAGTATCCCTTCATCCTTTACCTTGCCTTTACCTGGACTAACATGTGCGCCTAGCCCAGGCCTGGGGTGTATGCCTATACCCAACGTCGCATGAGGGGGAGGTGGTGAAGGTGTCCTTGGTGGCCGCCCAGATGTCGCCCAAGGTGCAGCCCGTTTGATGATGTCATTGGAGTGGGAAACCAAGGGTGCAAACGGCGTTTGTTGCTGTAAATGCTGCGATTGTGGATGAGGTGAGTGAGGTGGAGGATTCAGGGACAGTGTTCTAAAATGTTGTCGATTAGCCCAAGGAGGAAGCTTTCCATTCCCGCTCGTTGCTTCGTCTGGAATGCCATGAGTCGACCCATTTTGAGGGTTAGAATTAAAGCCAAATGAAAGCGCAGTGCTGAGCCGTGCTTTTACGAGAGACGCTGGGGGACGTCGGATACGAGCAGGTGAAATCGGGCCTGGCCCAGCGGGGAGTAAAGAGTTCGGTGTTTTTGAAGGAGTTGAAGGTCTTGCATGTCCATTAGCGCCGGAAGTCGCATTATGGAGATGAATCGGAGTAGCACGCGAACCAACCGCACCGGGAGGCGCTCGCGAAAAGGCGAGAGCAGAAGGTGTGGTGTTTCCATTAGGCATCCTCTGCGCAGTAGTATGTGGGGTTATTCCTGCATCCCTCACGCTCTTCACCTTCTCAGCATCCCGTCTCTTTCTCTCTTTCTCTTTTCGCTCCTCCTCTCTCTCCTTCAAAAACTTGCCGAGCTTTGTTTTTTCGCCATCAAATTCCACAACCATGGCTTCAGTTCTGCTACCACTATGTCCAACACCAGTTAACGGTTTCCCGTGAGACTTCTGGAGTGCAAGTGATGCTATGGTATGCGATTCGAATCTAGTTTACACGGTAAATAAGATGGGTAATAGGATGGCAGCAAAAATAGCGCACTTAATCCAGACGACCCCTAAATAAGCACCTGTCGCTTTGTCTACTTGTTGGTCGAATGCTTGCAAGTCGCCAAACTTGCGGAAATGGGCACGGATGTCACTTGCGAGTACGAGTGGACCGAGTCCTCGCACGAGAATAGCGCAGGGTGGGGGTGGGCCAGTCGAGTTTGCATCGTGCTATCCATGTATATAAATAAGGCGTAGAACTGCAATGTGAAAGAGAACCTACCTCCCATGGTGGCACAAGGTATAGCCTTTCCCTGGCTGCACGTACGCTCTTGACTTCTGCACCAAGTCCACGAATTCGACGGCGCGGATCTTTGACGCCATGCACACCCTCACTGCCACCGTCCGTTCGTAAAACAAGCTCCTTCTCTTTCTCCTTTGGCCGCCTAGAACGTTCCCAGGCGTCTGCGCAGTAATAGTCATATGTGACTTTCCAATTACCCCGGGGCATGCCTTTCCATTCTGCAGGAGGCAACGATGGAGGGGATGTGGGCGGGAGTGAAGACTCTAGTGACGCGGGTGGGGGTATAGGCGATGGTGAGGGTTTGAGCGACTCTGGAGGGAAGGATTTGAGCGGTTGTTTAGGCGGGGTGGGTAGGGACTCTGGCGGTGGTTCCTTCGGTGGAGATGGTGCTGCTTGCTTTGGCGGCGGAGGTGGTGGTGAAGTTGGTGGCGGTGCTATTGGTGGTGGCGGCAAAGAAGGGAGGGGTGGTGGTACGGACGGAGGAGGTGGAGGTGGTGATATAGGGTTAACAGGTGGTTGTGACCTAGGCGGCGGCGGCGGCGGCGACTGCCTCAGTGGTGGGCGTATAGTAGACCAACCGTTCGCGTGAGACGCAAGGCTGCCATTAATTGAATTGCTGGTAGAACTTGAGCTAGAACCATGGTTATTGGTAGAACTACTTGCGGCGCTGCTACCTGATGGCCCAGTGGATGCTTTGGGACCTGACCAACCATTATTTTTTGAAACCGGAGCAAGTCTTTGCGGGTATTGCTGATGCTGACTCTGGGCTTGCTGTTGAATATGACTGCGTTTCTTGTTGTTTGCGTTGTTGAATCCTCGCGGGGCAGTGGGCGGCGCCGGCATAGACGGCGAGCTCAAGCTCGTCGCAGTGGGAGCCAGGACAGGCTGTGAGCTCGGCAAGGATGCAGGAGATGACGAGGAAGGATTTAAAGAAGACACTAAGGCCCGTGGCCCCTTTGGGGGAACCTTGCCTGTCATCGCTGTGTCAAACGATATGGCGGGCAACAAGATCCCTATTAGCGGGCAAAGCCCGCGCTTGACCCACAACAGCCATCATCCAACTATCGTTTCATTGTTCTGTGCTACATCATTGTACGAATATCCTAGGTCTTTTCTCTCCCACACCAACGCAACGTCTTCAACCACACTCAAGCCCCAACAGTTTAAAATGCTGGCTTCGCAATTAGGGGTCGAGGGGCGCAGACCCAGAGTGACAGAGACACCAGAGCCTGTATATCGCTTCAAGCTGGGAAAGATAACCTTGTCAATGAATATTTACTTCACATAAGCCTAGGCCGACTGTCTCTCCAAAGGTAGGTTGGAAGCATTGAGGATAACGGTAACAGATTCGTTACTCCAGGCTAATTATTCATTCAGCAAATCGGACGCAACGACGAAATATACAATCTGAGAGCAAGAAGGTAAGAAGGACCTGTGGATGAAGACGGTACGATGCTCACTGATGGCTTGCATTGTCTTACCATCCCGACGCAACGGCGCCAGACATACTTCCAAGAGGTTCTAGCGATGCAGTTCAGCAACCTTGCGACATAATTTCTCAGGTGCCACAGCTCGAGGGCAAGTGCTGCGCAGCCTAAGCGTCATTTGCTCTGGTCACGGTAACCCTTTCCGCTTTAACACCCAGGCAACTCGAGTTCATATTCAAAGCTATGAGAGTATCGTTACGCATCCAGTTAAAACGAATGCTAGAACTCGTTCGTTCTGCTTGTCTCTTCTTGAATAGATATTGGTGCCCTTGGAATTAAAAAGACGACGGCGCCTTCGTTCGCCGGTAGCTCAGCAATGATAGATGTTCCTCATAGTGTGGAGCTGTCCTCTAGTGGAACGATGTGATAGGCGGTCTGCCGAATAAGGGGTGGAATCGGTCTTCGAATTTCATATCACGATCTATGGCTTGGCTGACCTCCCTTGAACTCTCAAAGTTACGTCGTCGCCATGGGCTTATTTTCACCCCAACTTTTGTGATGTTTTAGCCACGGTTTCTAAGGTTTTGGATAGAATGTGTGACTATATACATGTCGGCTCCGTAGAATCACCAGAAAAGTACTTCCAGCTGATATCCGCATCTTCTGATCTTAGATATATTAATTGCCGGCCGTAGCTTTATTGCCAGAATGCTGATTTAATTGCAGAATGTTGTTCTTCCAACCACGGCTGTTCCAAAAAAATAATCATACAATGATTGATTATGTTCCCACACATTGTAACCTACACATCATTGTAAACAAAGATGCAAGATTAAGAAAGATCCTTCTGCATTGCATTGAAGGGTGGCAAGTGGTCTGCACGCATCCCTTCTGCAAGACTGCGTGGCTCAACAATCCAAATGGCAGCAGGCACACTCCCCTCAAAATCTTTGTCCTCACTTTCTCCAGAACGTGGATAGATGGCTGTCGCATCTTCGCACCCATGTTTCACGCCTTTCATCTCACGCAACAGTGCTCTAACACTGGCTTTGTTAGCTGTGAGTGTCGTCATCTCCTTGCGAGCCCCAATGAGCATTGACTCTACCGTATGTACGGTGAGCTTTGTGTTCACCTTGGTGACTATCGCCCGTTCCATTTCCCCGTCCTTGCGATATAGTCTCGGATTTGGGACGACATCATGAGAGAGAACATGATGGCAAGTCTGGATGAGGTGACCCCAGAATAGCGAAGAAATAGTGTAAGCAACTTCACTGATGTGTGAAGAATGTATATGGATGGGAAGAAGATAAGGAAAGTAGGACTGGGGGAATCTAGAACCGCGCCAGAATGCTTCTCGACACCAAGAAATTTCCTTTGGAGAGTGAATAGGAAATAGCGCGTGTGCTCGCCGCTTCTCGTTTTCTCCGCCTATCTTTTCCACTATTTTGAGGCACCGATCACGAGCCTCCTCAGTGGTCCAAAATTCAACGTTGCCCTGACTGGGTTGCAGGCGTCCCACAATCTCATCGACAAGTCCATGCTCCATTTCTTGTATACATTGCATAGATAGAGCTCGGGAGTGTTTGCTATACTCTAGATCCCCTTCAGATGCTGTAGAATTATGACAAGTCTCTGCTCTATTGGTTTTGCCGAGCTTCCATGAACGAGCGTTTACTGGCATTCGAAACCTAGACCAAGCTTCGTCTTCGCTATCCGGAAGCTCAGCATGCGACAAGTCAGATACCAGCGCAATAAGCATGGACAGATCCATATTAATCCGGTTCGTCGGATAGAGTCGTGCAGGTGAACGACACGTGGGAATGATGGTAGCGCTATCATGAAGACTTCGAAATGTACGCTCCCCTAACTGAACATCAAGTCCCATACCTTTCAGAGAGTCAATAGTCTGTGCTATTCGTGGATCTCCGTCTCCGTCGGAGGGCTCTGGCTGGAGCCGGGTAAGGCGCAATGTTACACTTGGTCTCTCGTTCGCGCCAGCAATGGGTATTGTGCGGGCTGCGGCGAGAGCCCTGCCCATGCGAAGGAGAGAGTTATCCTGGTCGGTGGGTGGGCTGAATGACTCATCGTCAGAGTCTTCTTCTGAACCAGTCAAATACGAGTCAATCTCGCGGAACTCTGCTAAAATTCGTGAATTCTTCATCCTGCCCAAAAATCAGTTCGGGGGTAAAAACAGTCTCCAAGACAAAGCAAAATCACGTGTTGACGCGTATCCACTTCCGACCCTGGTCAGCAACGACGTCGACTTTTATACCACCAACTTTAGCACCTCCTGCAGTCTTTTTCTTTTTACCATCAGGAAGTTCAAATTTTTTTCCAATTGCTACGATTGGAGGGGGGGCGGACAATATTTCGTTCCAGACAGCCACAAAATATGACGCATTCGTTGATAATTCGGTCCAATGATCTGGTCTGGAGAGGAACTGGTCAAATCAGAGTAGACCCAATTAAAACATAGCATCACACGTTTATATCAGGGATATCGAAAATTGAAACTAAACCTTACCTGCTCGAGAATTTCGACTTCTCTGCTGACTGCATCTTTGAAGATACGTAGGCCTATTATTGGGTCTTCATTTTGAGTATATCCATTACCATCAATGATGGGTGGTTTATACGCTTGAGATTCAAGGGCAGGAATAGACTGTAAAATCGCATGCAGCTGCTGCAGTAGCTCTTCCAGTGGTTGACTATGCAAAGCCATGACGCGTAATGTCGATAATTGGTCCTTGTCGGACTTCGAAATACTACACTCTAGAACACTAAGCGTACTACTTTTAGTCTGGAGAATTCAAATCAAGTTGCAAATCCAAATCGTTCCCACAAACGCGTCACAGCGAGTGATATCGCTCGACTTGTCAAAGTGTTCTGACGTTGACTCTCGTGCACATTAAGGTGTTTTTCGTAAGTGCTATGAAACATTGGTATAAATATAACTTTATCGTTTCTTCAGGAGTTAGTGTCGCTGTGAACAGGTTTACTTATATTCTTTTCCTACAAGTCTTTGCCGGGAGCGTTATGGCATCCATAACGCGTCGTATAAAAATCACCCACTCAGCCTCACGTGTTGCCGTACCAAGCAGTCCCTCGGGCTCTGTAGCCGGAAGAGAAGCTGAACCGGCCAACTCAGAGCCTTCTGGCTCGGGACCATCTGAAGCTGAAGAAGTCAACGATGAAACGGGCACCGATGTCGATGCAACTGAGAGCGTGTCTGGTTCTGATGGAGATGCACCAGCCGAGTCTTCACGTGGGAGAGGACGACCCAGAGGAAGACCACGGGGATCGAGAGCTGGTCCTGGGAGACCAAGAGGGAGGGGAAGAGGACGTGGTAGAGGAAGGGGAAGCGTTATTCTGAGACTTCCCGGATTGGGAGGAGGTGATGGAGATGGCGAGGAAAGTCAGGGTGGGGATGTTGGCGAAGATGGAGAAGGTAAGTAATTCCTGTATCTCTGGTCTCTTCATCTATCAACGTATTCCATTTGCCTCGTGCGACCAGTCATGGGGGGTGGTAAACCGTTTAGAAAGGTTGGGGGACAAGTATACGTGCTTGAAAACGACGAGCTGGTGACTGAGAGTGACCCGAAAGGTGACCAAAAAATTGACAAGGATGGGGTTCTTCAAGACGGTGAGACTGATTGTAGCCAACTCGCGGAGTACCTGCTCGTGTTAAAGACTGTTGTTCAGGCCGCCAGTTCAAAGCGCAAACATTCGTTCTTCCCCATCGCCATCCCACACGACAATATATGCTTGCCATCGAAGCTGCACGAACGTCGGGATATAAAGATTCTTTGTACTACTTCCGACGGAATCCGCTCATGCATAAGCTTGTGTGCACGCAGGTCGAGAAGGATGAGCTCATCGCAGCTGGCACAATTCCATCACACATGCGGACTAGGAGCGTTACTCTCGTGACTGCAAGAAGTGCGTACAAGCAGCATGGCGCAAAAATGCTCCGCGGTTCGTCACGCTTCCCCTATGACGTATTCAGGAGGACCTTCATGACTGCATGCAGATGGCAAGTGGGTGGAGGATGATTATTACGAAGATAAAGTATTGGCAGATATTCTTTCGAAAGGACTCAAGCCCGGGGATCTTGTAGGAGAGCTTACCGACCTGCTGTCCTATGCTTCTACAAAAGATCCTGTAGCGGCACAATCTCAACCTTCACGCGGTGATGGTACCTCACGTGGTGGCGGCGCTACACTTTACAAACCAGGTGGCCCTACGACTTTCTTCGGAGGGAACGGTCTGGGACCGTTTGATGGTGACTTGAGTATGATCAAAAAGATGGCAATTCAGCGTGACGGCGTGAATCGTGAAAACTGGATGTGGACGGCTGCAACTAAGGTGCAGGAATGGAACGAGGAATGGACCAAAGCACGAAAAGAAAGGATGAAAATTTGTGGAGGTGTTTTGACCACGGACTCGAACGGCACAGAGATTGGGGGTCCAGAGACAAAGCGGAGGAAGGTAGACAGAGATTTGCCCCTGGGGGTATATGAACCGCATTCAGGGATCGTACACTGTAAGAGCTATTATACCTGCGTCATATTTAATTTGATGTGATTGCCAGATCGAGAGGATACGCAACCCACTCGAAGTCGGTGGGAGCTCGTGAACCACAAGAAGGAAGTGTTAGGAGGGTCAAGAGTTGGTGCTGGCGCATGGGGACTTGCTAAGGTAGACACGATGATAGAGTTACCACCAGAAGAGGGAGAACGAAAACATGAGGAGGCAAGAAGGAAGACTGTGATCGACGCTGAGCAGAGTTAACTATATATTATAGAACACTTGTTATCTTATTCTTGCTAAGCGCACTCGGGAGCGAGATCATATTCTCAGGGACAAGTACGAATGAGAAACAGAAAGCATAATTCTTTGAAATTTTGAGTATGGAGTGATATTTGTAATCTTGACGGCAGCACTCGACTACAAAGAGTAGCGCATCACCCTAGCTGACTGAAACAAGCAGCGAAATGGAACGCGGAGGCAACGGATCGAGTCGACCATAGGTCAGAGTCCTCGGTTAAGGAAGTCGACACGGTCACGCCTTCTACTCGTCAAAGATTTACTCTAAGAGAAAGAGGTGCTCAGCACGACACAACGTGAAGTCAGCTTATAGCTTAACATACTGGAACGAGCCCTCATCTTCCGGCGTTTGCGCCTAAGCCTACGAGACCTTTTCTTCTTCCACTTCTCACGCATCCTAGAAAATCAACACAGCAAAATCAAAACATGATTCTTTAGTTTTATCCTAACAATTCAATATGATAGTGCTCACGTATAGTTACTTTGTGGAAGGTTGTGGTTGAGATTGAAGCAGGAGCGCGTAACTCAGCTTGAAATAGGGTTCCCAGTCGGACATTCAAATTCAACTGCCACTGTACAGTTGATTTACGCCACGTGACCATTCATTAATGGCGCCAACCAAAAGCATACCAGCTGCTTTTCACTCTGAATTATCGGAGTACGCGTCTCTTCTACGTGCAATACGCACAAATTCTACGCTTGATATCGTACCGCAGTTAGCCAGGGCCCATCCTCGCGTCAGGAGCTCGGATTATGGTTCAGATCAGGGGGATAACCTTATCAGCGATGAAGACACACAGCTGAACGATCCGGAAGCTTCACGCGAAGCATCTGAAGTCACTCAGGAGCGTAGAGCGAAGAAATCCTCGAAAGGCAAAAGTTCAAAGACCAGCAAGCGACCAAGGCGAAAATCTGAAGATGATAACTGGACGAGATGGCCTTTGTTGAAGGAGCACTGTCCACTTCCTGAATGGACTTTTGACGAGGAGGTCATCGCAGTTGCTGAACAGTGTCTCCGTTTTCGAACTTCAGCTTCCCAGGATCCGGAAAGCACTGAAGATCCAGGAGCATCAAGAATCGAGAACTTCGATGAGGACGACATAGACGACATTACTTTGTCACCCGCTCACCTTTCAGGATTGACATCGGAAGTGGCTTCAAAACTCACTTCTATGCTCTCTCTCCTTGCATCTCACCGTCCAAGTGCAACTTTCACCAAGCATGGTCGACTAGCTCCGATGAGCTGGCTGGACGTACTCGAAGTCGTTGGAGTGGCAGGGATATTTGATTTAGCGTGAGTTTCCTTCTCAGCTATGATCTGATGACATATGACAAATTTCCGTTTGACTGCCTTGTATCACTAGCACCGTTACAGATGTAAAAGAGCGTATGGAAGCTATTTTCGGCCAGTCTCAATCCCAAAGTGCGTCCTACTGGTTTATTCCTATCATGTCCACTTAATCACAACCTTGAAGCAGTTGTGACTCGCATGCAGGTCCTTGCAGGTTCCCGCCGTGCCCTTGTCGAGGCAGAGGCATCATTTGGAGACGATCTCTCAATCACACAGCCACCTTCCAGCCGTACGTTACTATTATTAATGGCCCTTTGGGTGTGTTGTATGAAGCACGAAACACAGGTCATCGGAAAAAGCAGAAGCACGCAGACACTAGAGATATACCTATCGACACACAAGAACCAACTGTTCATGAGGACCAGATCTCTGGTTGAAGTATCGATGTCTGCCAGCAAATTCTATACAACGACTTCAATTTCGAAAGTTTACTCCTGCTTGCACATTGTAATAAAGGACACCACTACGGACCTGTAAACGAGCAATCGATAACGGAAATTCCGCATATGGATAGTGATATCAATTATCTCTGAGCCTCCTTCAAGCTCGACCTCCCAACAATTATTCTCCGATATTTTCCAAGGTCATCACTATATCTTTCCAGAAGATTCATTAGGAGCGTCCAGAGATAGAGAGACCGGAAGGATACTTGGGCATCGGATAAGAGGGGTCTATTTCGCACGGGGCTCACAAGTTTCTACATTGACACAAGTGTAGGTCTCGTCCTCTCACGTCCTTGTTTATGTTTACCTGCTCAAAATATCATCGATCCTATAGGAAATGTAACTAATTCCCACTGCCACCCAACACAAGCGTGCAGCCAAAGCTATGCCCACGATTTAGCGTTCAATATCGCTCTTGGTCTCTATGGAAATCTGGAACCTGACTAGCAACAGAAGCGGAAGGAGTAATTGTCAAGTCTACCAGACGGCAACTCTAAGACTGGTACAAAAGATGTTAACGAAGAAGCTGGTTGCTACTAGAATGGCTCATCAATGCCCTTGTAGGTGTGC
Source organism: Ramaria sp. MG151 (assembly GCA_003314545.1). NCBI lineage: Eukaryota > Fungi > Basidiomycota > Agaricomycetes > Gomphales > Gomphaceae > Ramaria > Ramaria sp. MG151. The sequence goes on along the minus strand of QMFG01007322.1, from coordinate 34,075 downwards.
TTCTTATGTGACAGCCATAACATGTATGCACCTTCCAAATGATTCTATGCTTAACCATTCTACTATTTTTATATGATTCTCTAGCATCCATACGAACAACCCAGAAGCCCATACAAGAACTTGATAAGGTTACTAGTCTCCGGGATATCTCAGAACTGACAGGAGTTTCCGTTAGGAGAGATGCCGCTGGGCTCCAGTAGGAGTCAATGACTAATATACATGTTCTCCCACAATTATCGAGTCCTCCAGCAGATAAGACACTCGTATCATCCATCCTTGGGACAACATTGCGTTGAGCGGGATCAAGCACACTTGGCTACTTACAGTAGTAATGAGAAGCCTAGACTTATCCAATTGACTTGATCCTTGCCGACATTTCTGCCCATTATATTCCTGTCTTTCTGATAGCCATCACATGTCTCCTCTGTTGTAACAGAACTATTTTCGAGTCTAGTATGGGTTTGGTTCTCAGTCGGTATACCCGCTTTGTCTCTATATGCTTTATTCCCTTTTTTTTTTTTTGCAAATGGACGATGGATTTGAAAGCTGTGCTTTGTCCTGATCCGGAGATTGACAGATCGAAGTATATTCTACCGGAAGCAGTTTACTGGCATTCCGAACATTCGCCTCGCCACGCAGTCACCATCCACTTCTATGTCCACCGCGTCCTCGCAGCAACTAGAAGGTTGCTTGGACCTAGCAAAGTCAGATGACGCCCTCGGTAAACGAGTTAAGGAGGCCTTGGATGTTATTTATGACGTTTTAGAGACGTACGGGTGTGTATGTTGGGTGATTGCCACCCGTTTTTCAGGAATTCACATCTCTTGGATCTCAGAGAAGACCATGTTTCGATAAGTTTTAATGGTGGAAAGGACTGTACGTGATCATTCTTGAGTTCCATTCAGGCAACGAGTGACCAGCTGCGATAACCCACGACTAGGCACTGTGTTGCTTCACTTATATGCTGCAGCATTATTCTGGTGGAGGGAGCACAGGCCGCAAAGCAGTACAACAAATGCGACCCCTGCATCCACAGCATTGACGACTTCGATATCCCACGAATCCCCGGTCATAGCACGACCGATACCATCTCTATACATTGCACCACTCTCACCATTCGATGAGCTAGAAACTTTCATAGCGGCCAGCGAACAACGCTACGTATTGTCTCTATTCCGAGTTACACTTCCTCCAGGAGGAGGCGAAGGGATGAAGTATGCTCTGAAAGTTTACAAGGCTGAGTTCCCCCACATAGAGGCTATCCTCGTGGGTACACGACGAGGAGATCCTCATGGAGGTGCGTCGACCGCTAACTCCTGTTGATATATACTAATGAAATCTCCCCGGTTCATGTTGCTATAGGCAAATTGGCGTACAAGAGTCCGACAGATACCGACTGGCCACAATTCATGCGTGTTCATCCTGTCATTGACTGGTCTTACACCGACATATGGAACTTTTTGCGCCGGTTGGATGTACCCTACTGCGACCTATACGATTTAGGGCAAGTTTTGGTACTTGTGGCGTTACGATGCGAAGCTGATAGATCTCACAGATATACATCACTGGGCTCTACATTTAACACGCTTCCTAATCCAGCACTCCGACGAGTAAAAGCGGGCCAGGAAGAATCAGTGTCATACCTTCCAGCATATGAGCTACAAGACGAAGCCTTAGAGCGTGCCGGCCGCAACGGAATTCCGTCATCATTGGACGTATCCAGCTCCGCACTCCCGAGTCCGGCAGTAGAGCTATTGAAAGCTGCTACTGCGGCACCACAAGCTTGACTATTGTTAGTCTGTGAGGTGACTGCCGGTGTAATGCGAAGGGATGATCTAAATAGAAGATTCTGAGTTGTCTGGCTCCCTTGATTATTGGAACTGGTTTAGAGGCTGCTGTATCCCTTTATAATTAGATCCACTTGATGCGTTTACCCACTCAGATAAGGCTTCCGTTTTACGCACAATACACACCTTCAATACCCGATAATGAGGTCTAACTATAAATTATACCTGCACGTAGTCCATATCAAAGGAGCCATAAGGTAATGTAACACCAAAATGCTGATCTTCCGAGCTATGGTGCTATCTTCTTCCCTCGTTCTACATCCTCTAGCGGGACTCTTTCATATGATCCATTAGTTTGTCCACTTTCTCTATCTCTTCGGTTTGCTTCCTCGTTTTTGACCCAGGTATAGTATATTGATCCCGTCAATATTGTTATAATAGATGCGGCGCGGCCCCTGAGAGATTGCTTCATCCAAAGTCATGGAATAATGGGATGAAAACATACGTTGTGATTATGTCCTGGAATAACCACACGCCGAGAATGGTGACAACTACTCCACGCACTGCTGAGGAAACCATGTGCGTGATGGGTGACGTCACCTTTATACTTAAGAATCCTGCGATGCAGATAAGGAAGCCAAACAGGCCCTGTGAACCAAGCTCCAGTAACCATCATCGTGCAAGTTTGAACACCACACTTACGGTGATGAGTGTTCCCCAAAGGAACGTCGACCATCCAACAACATCCTCGAACAACAATTTCTGAACTGCAGGGCCCTCGCCAGCCATGAACACTATAGGCAACATGATGATAGCACTCAAGAAATTGCTGTACCACGCTAAGTGCAAGGTATTGCCGCCTACAAGTTCAAGACTGTGTTTGATAATAACCGCGGACGATGCCGTCGTGATGGTTGACAGGAGTCCATAAACGATGCCATTGGGATTGCTGAAAACGGACGTTGAAGTGGGACCAGAAGGTTGAGGTGTGGCAGGAGAGGTACTATAGTTGTCCAAGAGGACTCCGATGAAAAACCCAGCGGTGACGATAGCGCAGGAGAAGAGGACTCGTAGAGAAGGCCGGGATGCCAGAAAGAGGTAGGAAAGTAAGACGGTGAAAGGCAGGACGAGTCCCCGAGCCACTTGATAAAATGAAGCATCGACATATTTCAGGCAAAAATTGTTGAAGCTGGAGGGCTATCAATACAGTGGAGAGGGCTGGATGACGGGTCTGCGCACCTTAGACCCAAGACGTTCACACATACTAGAGGTGCCATCCCTATACACGTCGCAACGTCCAGTGTGAATGGTATGCTAAAAAGGCCGACAAGATGCGAGGCGATGAATAGCAGAATAGCGATGATGAATTGTGCGAATAAGAAGAACAGTGGAGCCTCTGTCGAGCTCAAGACCCATTTGTTCCTACAAAGATGTTAGTCAGACAGATTGAACATGGAAGTCATGCCGGGGGTTATTACGCAATAACCATCTGCATGATATATATCAATGGTCATGGGGGAATGAATTGAGCGACAAGGACTTGCAGTAAGTGCTGCGACAAGATAAAATAAGATGGTTCCTATCTGCCATCCCATAAGCCATGTTGATAAGTACAAGTTCGGTTAGGCTCACAACGGCCAGCCTAGACGGCTGCTTTGATGCATTTTGTTGGGACATGAGCGAACGGAGAGTGAGTGTAGGGTATAAGGGTTAGCGTTGGATATGCTGCCGCGGCGATGTCCAAGTTAACCGGCCCCAGCCATTTGGCAGTGTCTACCAGGTTTATTGTTACTAACAAGTCAAAGTTTTATCACTCGTGTCTTGGCCGCTAGTAATACCGAAGGGCATTGAATCAATAGTATATAATATGTACAGCTTGATCAAGCGCTCAACTTTGGATATCGCATCTTCTGAACTTTTTGTCTCCGCCGATATCTAAAACTCTCATCGTAAATACAACAAAGATAAGGTTCGGCTCGGGCTCAGGCCTGCATAGGTCAAAATGTTGAGAGAACGCAACCGGAACCACTAAAAATAGAAAAAAGTCCTCAGCTTCAAAGCAGGTTTCAGTTGGATTGTATCTACCTAAAAAATTGTATCTACCTAAAAAAAAAAGCTCTAGTACAAGAACACTATGCATATATCAGGGAGTATGAAAACCCTCGGGTGAAATATTCTGCTATGAAAGCCCGGAAAGAATCTAGGAGGACGAGCTTTATAATAACTCGACGCGAGGGTCAGGTCAATTCAATAAGTAAGCAACTGGATTGTCTAAAGGGAACAAAGCATTACGAGACCTGAGACGTCGTCAAGCGTCTATTCCAGAACCTACAGTGCCTTTTAACCAACAAGCACAAAGAAGCAGTTCTAGCACACCTGACGCCACAGGACTCGCTACATCTCTTATAGCCCCAGTTGCCCACGGAAATTCGTGAAGGTCAACGCCTACGTCGGTGGTCGATTGTGAGTATTGCTGAATCTCCATATCCTCCTCTAACTTCGTGTTGAAGTCCCCAAACTCTTCTACTATGACATCATGTAGTCTCTGCGGAGCGTCTTGAACACTGGTGATTATCCAGGGAAGGGAAGAGGTACTGCATTTGAAGCACTGGTTCCTCTCTTGAAGAGTCAGGTGGAAGCGACAAACTATAATTACAGAAAAGCTATGTGTATTGTTAGCAAACTGCGCCTTCACTAGTGAAGTGGGGAGATATTAACCAATTCTGAAGAGGACCAAGAATTCCTTGAAGGCTCGACTATTTTGTAACAAGAGGTATGAAGGTGAACCTTGTAGTGCAACCATCCATACTGATCACTCACTCTCAAGACCTGAAATGCAACAGAACATTAATTAGCGGTTGATATAGTTTAACAGTGACAATACCCTGTTGACGATGGTGTTAGTGAGAGTAACTGTTAATACAAATCTAGACAGGAGTCAGACGCATAAATGGTAGCAGATGTGGATTATTACCCAAATCTGACCAGGCCTTCTTCGAATTCAGCGATCCTTCAACCACCAGCAAGGAAATGTGCATACATTGATGAGTTACTAAACTAATGAGTGGTTTCTTACTTAGAGGTTTGACCCCTTTGTGAAGTCTCAAGATTGCGAATATTTTCATAGCGGTCACAGCAACAACGAGAGTGTCAAAAAGAATTGTGATGACCCCACTGAGGGTTCCAACTTGATTGAGAGCATCAGAGAAGAATCAAAATAGGAAGGTAAGTCCCTTACGCCTGGAAAACCAATCAGGATGACTTGGAAAGACATATCTGGATGATACCTACAAAGATTGTGCATTCCGCTGTGCACTGGTGGGGGAGCAATTGGCGGAAATGATCGTAAACTATGATATGCCATCGTTTACAACTTTTATAATGGTATGTATGTGTGACATACCACTTGAGTTATCAGATTACCAAGAATTAGAAGGGCAAGAATTCCAAAGACTATGCAGCTCCGATGGGAGATGGCATATGTCCTTGCAAGCAGAAGGCCTGAATGAGCCATCGACTTAGCTTCGTTTCGTTGAGGAATATCAAAACTTCTCACCCTGTACTCCGATAGAAGGGAAAAACGCCAGGGCTGAAAACAGATAACTCAAGGTATTGCATGTCCTTGATCGATATGAGTATTATTGCTTCTTATGGGAAAGGGTGGAATCCATACTAGATGGGCAGGTAGTAAATACAGGTGTTCATAGATGAATTATATCCGTTCACCTGAAGTGAAGTGACAGAAAGAGATATGTATATACCCACAAGAAGCAAAGTCAAGCCAGAGTAGCGAGCCAGGACATAGAGAATGGAGCCTAGTCTGCACTTCTTGCACCAAACGCACTTGATCTCCGATGGTAGAGTGAGCATGGTGTCAAACATGAACAGCACTATTGAAAAACACATGAATCACATGGCATTAAACGCATCATGTATGCTTACTAGTAGCAGCAACGAGAATATAGTTTACAATTACACTGGGTCCAGGGGTAAGAATCTACACGACGGTTGGCATGGGTTACTTGCGTGTCTGATTGTGTCTGGATGAAAGCTGCGACATCTTGCTGAAACGACATAGCGGCAGAGTTGGTATGGGTTACAAGAGTGGCTTGATGTTCCAATAGCGATACGAGGCCGAAGTATCACGCCGCATAAGACACGTTTATATATAGTCTAACCGGTGCTAACTGATGGCCACGCAGTGGGTGTGATGAAATACATGTTGCATTTCACTGCACAGGACGTAGAAGCATCAGCTATTACTACCTGTCCCAAATGAGCACTTGAGGGAAAGATGTTGGGAATGGGGGTTACATCTGAGTTTGCATATTGGTGCGTTGTATATTGGGCATGCTCCCGAAAGAGGCTAGATAGTCCGAGGACGGGGGGTTGAGCTCTTAACTCGACCCAACGCTCGACCCAACGCGGACAGCGGCTACGATGAACTCAATCAAGGATATGAAACTTGTCGATATACATCGAGAGCACACGTGCGTGTAGTTGATTGTTCCTTTGAACCTAACTGTAGTCGCCGTATCACTTGGACAAGAGGGGAAGGCTCGTCTCGTGTTCCATAATGTCCGTGATGATGAGAATGTATATCACCCGAAGTTGGCCACAGCATCAAGTGAGCCCCCGCTCGCTGAGTAGAGCTATGACCGCTGCTTTTGTATAGATTGGTGTGGAATGTTGCGGAAGGATGAGATCACGAGGGTAAGAAGAATGAACAATGAGAGAATCTGTTACTCAGCCAATGTGTGAGCAGGACAGCAACTGATAGCGAGGAACGTTAAAGGAAATTTTTGACTAAATCATTCGGAGCGCGCATTTTCGTGTCCGCCCAACGTCAAGTATAATCACGTGATCCAAACGTTTTGCAGGTTTATGTTCCTTCGTAGGGTGCTGCTAGATCACCTCACTCGCAGCAGCAAAACCGCTAGGCTGATCGCTATGGCTCATTGGTCCGCTACATGCATTTCGTCAGAGTCGTCTGACACTAACTTCTCCATACTTGTCGACTGTAATTCTTCACGGTATTTGTTCAACTGTGGCGAGGGAACGACACGCACATTACTTCAACGCCGGAAAGGGTTTCGAAAGTTTACTGCGCTATTTCTCACTGGGATAGATACTGATCGATCTAGTGGGTTACCAGGTAAATTGTTATAGCTTCTTTGATATGACAAGCCCAAAGATCTTATTCAGGACTTCTCATGACTGCCGCGGATAGCGGGGCCTCCAACATAAACGTGTTTGGACCCGCAGGGTTAAATCATTTTTTGGCATCGACCCGACTATATACCATGAGGTCTGTTGATGTAGGCCGTTCCTATAACAAGGTGACTGATTGTGTGTGGAAGAGAATCACTAGCTCTTGAATCACATGAAGTTTCGACATCATCATCATCTCCCGTCTTTGCGGACGAAAATATTACTGTGTTCGCTCTATCCATTTACCCGACTCCAAACCCAAGTTCAAATCACCCTGGCTCTTCGAAACGTAAAAATGCTTCTAACTGTACCTACTCTGCTCCCTTGAGCAAGAGAAGAAGATTAGATGGTGATGATCTTGACGAAAGCCGTCATCAGACTGTCGAAACTACGTTTGAAGAACTAGGTGCAGCTTTGTGGAATTCCCCAACGGTCTGTCCCTCAGATTTTTCTGGGGAGAAGGCGGCTCTGTGGCGCCAACAAGTCGTTCAGCACATATTTCCTGGGAAGCCGGCAACCGTAGCACCGAAGGGAAACAAACCAACGCTAACCTCTGCCGAGCCTGTTGGGCGAAGAGATTCAGTGATTATGAGGCAATTGAACAAACCTCTCCCTCATTTGACTCGTGAGCCGTATGCTTTGAGCTACATTGTCGTTGGGGCAATAGGACGAGGGAAATTCGATGCTGCTAAAGCTGAGGCGCTCGGACTAAAAGCTGGGCCCCTCCGTGGACGTCTCGCCAAAGGCGAAACAATTGTGACTACAGAAGGAAAAACCATCACCCCTGACATGGTTCTTGGACCTACCCCTCGGTCAAATGTATGTTTCATCTTGAGTTATGTGCTTTCTAGTTTGCTCAAACATCTGAAGGCTATGATATTTATTGATTGTCCCTCCCCTGATTACATTCCTAGCCTCACAGGCTCTGAGACATTATCAAGGTTCCAACATGGAGGTGAATATCCAGTACATTGTATGTTTCATTTAGTTGGACATAAAGTTCTCGACGATCTCCGTTATCGTCGTTGGTTGGAGAAATTTGGGGAAAAAGTACATGTATGTATTTCACGGACTTTTGTCGTTAGTGTGATCTACCCAGTACATCTAACCCACAGCACCTTATTGCGGGGCCAGACATCACACCGGACCGGATAACGTTCACGTCATCTGCATATGCCCAACTACGCCTCTCGCACCTAGATTCCCAAATGTTTCGTGTACCTAAATGTTTGTCTTCTCCAGCCCTTAGAGAAGGGGTCAGCTATGGTAAGTCCTTTTCATATTATTGCTTCCCTCCAGCATCTTAGGGAGCCCAGGGAATTTAGAAATTATCAGAAATAACCATTTCATCGCAATGAAACCCGCACAGACACCTGCCCTCCCACCGGATGACGATGGTATAGATTTGTATCATCCTGCTATTCAGAAAGGAGATTATGGGATATCATCGCTGTTGAAACCGAAAACCATCGAAGTTTTCCATCGAATCCGTCAAATGGTTGCAGAGGAAAGCAGTAGCAGGAGTTCAGAGCCTGGAGATGATGTCACGGTGACACCGCTAGGAACCAGCAGCGCCATGCCATCCAAGTATCGCAACGGTAAGGGTCATATTTTGTGGAGCTCTAAGCCTCTGAGACGATGCGGATATAGTGAGTTCGCTGTTAATTCAAATTCCTGGCTCAGGGAATATATTGCTTGACTGCGGCGAGGGTACAATGGGGCAACTGCGTCGTCATTTTGGAGAGGAGACGTCGTCTACACTGCGCGGCATCCGTTGTGTCTTTATCTCACACATACATGGAGATCATCACATAGGATTGTCCAGATTCCTGTCCCAAAGAAGAAAGGTGGTTGTAAGAGTACTATCAATTTTGTCATTGCCTTACCTTGTTGAGAGCAGCTAACTCCACCTTGTGACTCACCAATTTATCTCATCATGAACCGAGCAACTTTCTCATACATTCAAGAGTATAACGACATAGAAGACTTGGGGCTCAACGATCCAACAAATGGTGTACGGCTGATATACTCGGAGAATGCGCAGTCGCCTAGGAGATCTAGCCCTTCACCTAGCAGATTGCACGGCACCAATAGAGGGCAGCAGGCTCAGAGGTGAGCTGTATACCAGTGATGTAGTTGGACTGACATTAAGCCTGGAGTCAAAGCTTTCAGAATGCTATCCATGAATTGCAATCTGATCTGGACCTGATATCCATTGAGACCGTTAATGTGTGGCATCGAGGCCGCTGTCATGGTATAGTCATAAAACATCGCGATGGTTGGAGCATCGTGTGAGTCTTTGGCACACCAAACTTACTTTCGATGATTTACATATCATCTTCACGAAGATACTCTGGGGATACCAGACCAACGGATAATCTCGTTCGCGCAGGGTATAATGCTACATTATTAATTCACGAAGCGACCTTGGGTGACGAGCAAGCCGAAATAGCCGCAGTCAAGGCACACAGCACTATCGGGCAAGCTATCGATGTAGCAAAGCGGCATGTGTTCTCCACTTTAAGGTTTTTGCTCGTTATTTAAAAAAGTTTACTCTAGAATGAAGGCCAAAAACGTACTGCTCACCCACTTCTCTACTCGCTTCCCTAAAACACCACAAATGACGACTGCACCAGCGGAGGCAACAGACCCGACAATTGCTATCGCATTCGATCATACAACCGTCTCAATTGGAAACCTTTGGAAATTAAACCGGTACTTACCCGCAATAGAGCAAAGCTTTTTAGATAGCGAAGATCCAGAAGATGAGGTTGTACAGGAGCGAGACGCTCCATGACATCAGTTTGGATAATATACTTTTTTCCATGTGTTTGACCATTATGCGTCACCCGCGAAGAATAAGGCTAACCATTGTATCTGCTCGACACTCTAAATATTGTGGGACACGATAAAGAAATGAAATAAATGTGATGGGAAAGCGATCTTAGGGCTCAAGGGCCTGCCGGCTGCATGTTCCTCTCTGATACGTTATGTTCGACGGCCACGTCTGTCCTTTAAGAAGAAAGGAAAAACGGGAGGGTTTGCGCGGGGTTATAGTTTCAAGTAGGAAGGGGGTAAAGTTTGCAAACAAAAAAGTGATACATGTAATAGTCAATTTAACAATTTTCTTCTATCGACTGTAGTTCAGGCCGGGCACGCTTTACACGATTCAGATCTAATGCACATCGCAAATGATGCAGCTCAAAACAAAGATGTGACGACCGTTGGCGGTGCGATTGTCTCTTTGAATGTCCCTCGTGCTGGATTATGAGGTCAAGACGGTCAACTGCTATAACCCACACAACTAGCAAGGAACTTACCATCATCGCACAACATGGGTGTTCTGATGCTTCGGTCAGATCCACCAGTTTTAACTCGCCAGTGCTGGAACTTAACACATTCCGTGGGCTCAAGGTTACCATGTTGTACTCCCGCCTGATGTAACTTCAGGACCATAGAAAATAGATTCAATCTGAAGCATGTCATTGATTCAGAAACTTATAGTATGAGGGAAGACATACCGCTCATTCTGCGACAAGTCATTCCAAGAATCCAAAGCACTTCCTTCCTGACTCAACACCAGCACATCAAAAAAAGCGTGTCGAAACCGACGAATGACAGTGGGGAGTATGTCCTGCACGGGTGCTCACTCCACCATCCTAGCGTACAAAAAACTTTCCGAGTGCAATCTAGTCCGTGACTCCACACCCTCTGCAATCTTAACAGCAACAGCATTACCCTGCTATGAGCCCGAGAACACTGTGCCAGTGCTCCCATGCCCAAGGAGGCCATTCACCGTAAGCTGAGGAATCGCTGAAGACAAACTATTCTCTCTCTTCCAATTTCTACGGGGAGTCCAGCTTCGGCATCCCCACGCGAAAACTCAAGGAAAGCCTAAGAATTGTCAGCGTCGTTTTCACATTTATCGACGAGAAACCAAGTCTTACGTCGATGCATAGACTCCTTCGACTCTCAGAGTATAGGGTCCAAGTAGGGTCGATGTCTGTGCATGTGGACCACGGAGTCGAGTCTGAGTAGTAACGTTCCTCCTGGTCTTCCAGGGAGAGGTTCAGTTCTCCACTGACAAAGGTGAGATCTTCTACATCAAAAGGGAACAAGCCGTGGCTGTTCTATGCGATGCCGCCGAGTGAACAGCCCACAATACAGGTCATCCAACGTTCCCCAATACGCCCGTCGGCAGGGTCCTGAACCGGCTCCCGTACGTCGTTCACCTGGATAATGTCTGACATGACTAGGTAGGGCTTCTGTGAAGGCTTGCGGACGAGGCGGAAGACTATAAGATGTGATGCAGCGGTCCAGCATAACCAAGTCAATTTATAAAATCCCAAGTAAGCCGCGACCTGGAGATGGTAGCATGAGACGACCAATGTTTCCATAGTTGAGTCGTGGCACACCTTGAGAATGATCTTGTCCACCATGTCCCAACTTCCTTCCCTATCCCAGGGAAGCCTGAAGCTCCCCTTCCCACGCGCTATGATTGCTTCCCAATTTCTTACAATTCCTTCGCTTTCCACCTCGACAAGACTGAGAGTTAGAGGAGGACTATCATCGTTAAGAGTTAACTGTGCTGGAAAATGAGGTCGCTGAGGCAGTGCTGTATCTGGACAAGCGAATTCAAAGTAACTGCCAAGGCCTTTGACCCGCACAAACTCATTCAATATCCTGGCTGCTCTCCTGAACCAGTTTGCATCCAAGAAACGAGGTACCTCAAACTCTGATGATAGGTTAGTACCTGCTGGGTGATCCCAATCATACACTGGCTGTATGTTGTTGAAGTCGTTGGAAAACTCTTCATCGACATGGATCCGCTCCAGAGTGTCCTTGACGGCATGTTCCAAAGCATCAACGAGATGTGGATCATGTACACAGCGGTCGGAAAGATAATCTTGGGAGATGTCAAGAACGTGTGTTCCAGGCCTTGACACAGAGGTCGCGTTCCCCCAATGTGAGGAAAGGCTTCGGAATTCCAGTGGCTGCGAGACGAGCCTCCACAGTGTTTGCATGGTCGGAAGCAACGCGGACTAAGGTAGAGGGCTACGCACAGGGGAAGATATAGAAGCCTCACGTCACCAGGAGCCGGCACCCCTTACAAAAGCGTGAAGCTCATTTTCTTCACATTGCTACTAGATATTAGGGGAGGGATAAAATACACATTTTTTAGCTCCTAAAATATGTTTTGTATATTACTTGCTAAGAAATGTTGCACTTTAGAAAAAAAAACACAAAACTGAGTGACTAGTAGCAATTTTAAGGTCAAAATATAAATAAATAAAATATATATTTCTAGTAATTCCCAGGCAAATCCTAACACTTCATTTTTCATAAAGAATATTTTGCAGGTCATCCTCGCATCAACTAAAGCATACTTGGGACATGTCAAGTCCCTCCACATTGACTCGGACCTACCATACGGTGCCATTGAGTCCCCAATGGTGCAACGCGTTATCAGAGGCGTCAAGCGCTACTTTGGAGACTGGGACCGAAAACCAACCACCCCTATCACCCTCAGCATTCTCCAGCATCTTGCCAGCGTCTCTACCCCACGTACTTCGCTCCAGCATGCGAACATGGATGCCGCCATCAAACTTGCATTCGCAGGATTCCTGTGATATGGAGAGTTCACCGTCAAAGGAGATAAACATAAAGGGTTTGACTCCTCCACTCACCTCACACGCAGAGCAATATCCTTCTTCCCATCCATTGACTACCCCTCTAGCATTAGCATTACATTCCCAGCATCCAAGACCGACCCATTTCGTAAAGGAGTCACCACCTATGTTGCCGCTGTTGAAACCACCACCTGTGCAGTCAAAGCCCTGCAATTCTTATTCAAGGCAGACCCCTGTACCCCAAGCTCCCCGTTGTTCTGCAACAATGATGACACCCCCCTTCAATACTCAGCCTTTTTGTCACCAACCTCTGCAGCCTACTCACACTGGCAGGCTTTGACGCCTCCTTATTCTTGGGTCACTCTTTTTGATGTGGAGCTGCCACAGCCGCTGCTGAGGCCAGCTTCACTGAGTACGAGATCCAGATGTTAGGAAGATGGCGCAGCGATGCCTACAAGCTCTATATAGAGTCCTCCCGCTCACACATCCTTAACCTCTCCATGCGTCTTCACTGGGCCGTACCTGCTGCTCAGCCTCCCGGGCATCCTGCCCTTCGCTTCGCATTTCTGATGGCTTGAGCATGGTCTGGATTTGGTCCAGCCACACAAGAGAGTGGTGGCAACAGCAATAGATTCCTTGCTCACCCATATCATGTATGAATGAGAGAGATAGTGCGGACAAACAAATTGTCCGTGGTCTCTAGAGGAGGCATGTGATCTCCAGCTTCCACATTCTTTTTATCTTCCTTTGTCTCATCCACTCAGTCGGTCAGGGGACAACCTGTTTCCACCAAATCCTCCACCTTCAAGGCCCTTACACACGCGAAGCACAAGTCCGAGGCGCAGGAACTTCAGTCCGAAGCCTTGGGTCATTGACCCGAAGCCCCTGATCACCAGCCCAAAGTCTCAGGCCTCTGGTCCAAAACCTCGGACCACCTCGGGTAGGGCCCAAGGCCTCAGCCCACCTCGGGGGTGACCCGAACCTTGGACCTGAACGCCTGGCCCAACATCCGACATTCATCAGGGATAGATTACCTTATGGGGATAGAAGTCGGGCAGGGTTGACAGCACGTAGGGATGCCCCTGGTTGGGCGTTAGGTAGTCGTATATAGTTGTATCACTGGTAGAGAGGACCCTTAGACTTTTCTCTTTGGATCCCCCCTCTACTAGGTGAGAGTTTCCCTTTATTGTATTTTCCTGCATATATATAGCTTTGGATCCCCCCTCTACTAGATACCTATGGGCACTAGGAGGGTTGCCCTTACACCCATTGTTCTGCAACAACGATGACACCCCCCTTCAATACTCAGCCTTTGTCGCCAACCTCCACAGCCTACTCACACTGGCAGGCTTTGATGCCTCCTTATTCAAAAAGAGCAAAGCAGCTCGAAGTGTATGCTATCAAGTGTGCTGATGAGAAACTGCGAGGTAAAGAACAAAACAAAATAAGGGGCTTATATATATACTAAATCTATTGTGGACTGTGTAAGGGCAACCCTCCTAGCGCCCATAGGTATCTAGTAGAGGGGGGATCCAAAGAGAAAAGTCTGAGGGTCCTCTCTACCAGTGATACAACTATATACGACTACCTAACGCCCAACCAGGGGCATCCCTACGTGCTGTCAACCCTGCCCGACTTCTATCCCCATAAGGTAATCTATCCCTGATGAATGTCGGATGTTGGGCCAGGCGTTCAGGTCCAAGGTTCGGGTCACCCCCGAGGTGGGCTGAGGCCTCGGGCCCTACTGTCACGATCACAATATGGTCACCTCATCTACATCATTGTCCTTCCGAACCAATCCTTCCAAATGGATCTTCCGAATTCCGAATCACCCTTGCATCAATGTTCACATACATTTGATCCGGTCACCCAATCCAGTTCAGGAAACCCTCCATGAAGTGTTTAGTGAAACAATCAATAATCAAGTCTGATCATAATCTTTTCTGGAAAAGAAGCACCCTGACTATCCCCATCACTATCCCCATCTTTTCCAATGAACTCATTGATTGAGTTGTTTCTATTGTGTGGAAGCTTGCGATGACATTCCATATCATTATGTTCTATGGTATGAATGTTCTAGACCCTCAGGATGACCATCCGAAGGATTTAGGGACGGTTAGTTCTACCCAAAGAGCCATACGATTCGGAAACATGTTTCAAGAGTTATTATGGGTCCGTTAATCTTTTTCTTCATTCACAATTTTCCTACCACCCTTGTTCTTTGTTTCCTATGGCCTTTAATTAGTATACATGTACCTTGGCTACTTCCTAACCATCACGGACTCATTCCCATTTGCTCTTTCTTCCGAATGGTTCAGTATATAAGCTAGCACATTCGCATGTACATTCCCTAGTTCAATTATCATATGTCAACTTAATTTTCTACTCACACTTGTCAAACTCGCTCCCAACTCAACTTCACCAACAACTGTATATTTTTTGAGTAAGCCCTTCAATTCAACTTTTATTAGTTAAATCCACTTCAAGGAATGTAAGATCATTGGCTGTGATTGACATGAACTGCAAAGTTCATTCGATTCATGAGATAGAATCCTTTCGGAATCTCTGTCTCTTCGGAACTATGCACTTCATTCGCAGACGTTCCGAAAGTCATTCACTTTTACTGTAGGATTTCCATTTGCTTTTCAAAATCACCCTATTACTATTAAGGATGTTTCCGAACACTTCTACTGATCCAACATCTATCCACAACATTTGTTGCTAATATTTGGATTCTGACACCTACTTGAGGTGGTCCGAGGTTTTGGACCAGAGGCCCGAGACTTTGGGCTGGTGATCAGGGGCTTCGGGTCAATGACCCGAGGCTTTGGACTGAAGTTCCTGTGCCTCGGACTTGTGCTTCGCGTGTGTAAGGGCCTTGAAGGTGGAGGATTTGGTGGAAACAGGTTGTCCCCTGACATCAGCCCCCTCCGAGAGTGCTGTATCCTCAAAGCACGAGCCATAACGAGCCATAATGTGTCAAATGCTGTCAAGCGGACCCTCCGAGGTGCTCCGGAGTGTGCTTGATAGAACTCTTGGATTTTGTCTGGGGCCGAGACGTCTGCTTCCGAAACCCAAGTGTTCTCTTCATACCCATACCCATACCATTTGATCAGGAACTGTAGTTGACCTCTGTGGAGTTGACTATTAAGGATCCGTTCCACTATGTAGTGCTCAGCCCCATCTACAATTTTGGGTGGGGGTGGTGGTTTGGACTTCCGACCAGGAATTGGGTCTTTGGGTGCCGGGAGGAGTTTGACAACATTGAACACTGGGTGTAATCGAGCCATTGACTGTGGTAATTGAAGGCGATACGCGTTGCGTCCAACCTTCCGTTGGACGACATATGGTCCGAGGTAGCGGTGTGCGAGTTTCAGGGATGGTCGGGTCATCTGAATGTCCGAAGCGTCTAAAAACACTCGGTCACCCACCTTGTATTCCGGAGCTGGGGTTCAGCATTGGTTATAGTACCGAGCCATGTCATCCTTTGCCTTGGCTAACGCTGACTTAGCTTCCTCTAATGATTTCTCCATTCAGTCTTTGAACTCGTTCACTGTCTCCATGTGGGATTCGGGATGTCTCAGTTCGAATCCCATCCGAGGGTGTCGGCCTGTGTCTAACATGAAAGGTGTCTCTTGGGTTGCAGAGTGTACATGGTTGTTATATTGAAACTCTGCAAGAGGGAGGAGCTCGTCCCAATCATCTTGGTGTTCATCAACGAAGATCCGAAGGTACTGCTCTAATTCCTGGTTGACACGTTTGGTCTGCCCATCAGCCTGTGGGTGATAAGCTGTAGTGGCCGTGAGTTTGATACCAAGTAGTCGGTAAAGTTCTCGCGTGAACTCCGAGACAAATTGTGGGCCTCAGTCAGAGACAATCTGTCTTGGTAGTCCATGCAGCTTCCAGACATGCATGAGGTAGAGTCGAGCGGCTCCTAATGCTGTGACCGTGGTGTTGGTTGGAAGGAAATGGGCTCATTTGCTCACCAAGTCTACTACATTCATGACCGCGTCAAACCCTCGGGCCTCCAGGAGTTTGACAATGAAGTTGACACTAATTGCGTCCCATCGGTGCTTGGGGATTGGTAGTGGCTGGAGCTCGCCCATTGGTGCACTCCTTTGTGGCTTAGTGCGAAGGCATAGGTCACAGGTCTTCACATACTGTCCAATGTACCTGGACATCTGTGGCCACCAGTAGTTCCGAGATACAAGTTCTAATGTCTTCCACCTCCCTGCGTGCCCAGCTACTCAGGTGTCATGATGTTGGAATACGATACATTGCCAAAGTTTGGGGTCGTTCAGTACGTAGGCCTTCCCCCGAAACAGCAGTAGGCCATCTCGTTCAGACCACTCCAAGGCCCTTACGGTGCGTGAGTGTCCTTTCCGAAGCTCCGAGATAGCCTTGGTCACTGACTTCTCCTTGTCCCCATCTTGGGTCATCCTTCAGATATCCCGAAGTATGTCTCGTCCTTCACCTACTGCAGCAAGTCCTTTGAGGGCCCAAATGGCAAAAAGTTCAGGTCGGAGCAATATTTGGTCCTTGTTGTTGCTCGCTCTGGATCCATGGTCAGGCCTTCGGGACAAGGCATCGGTTTTCCCCATAGTTCGGCCAGGCCTGTGGTGGAGTGTGAAGTCAAAACGGGATAGGTATAACGACCATCAAGCTTGTCTTCGGTTGAGCTTCTTTGAGGTTCAGAAGTACTCTAAATTCTTATGATCTGTCCAGATCTCGAATTTGAGTTGTGCTCCTTCCAGGAGGTGCCACCATTCCTCTAGGGCTCGGATTATGGCCAACATCTCTTTGTCATGAATCTCGTAGTTCTGCTCCACCGGGCTAAGACTTTTAGATAGGAAGGCTATGGGGTGCCACTTGTCATCCTCAGATTGTTGAGAGATAACCGCTCCTGTTGCAAAGTCTGAAGAGTCAGCCTCTACTCGGTACATCCGAGTGTCATCTGGGAATGGCAGGACCGGGGCCAAGGTGATGAGTTCCGTGAGTTTGTGAAAGGCCGTGTCTTCAGGTTCACCCCACTTCCAGGTATCTCCTTTCTTCGTCAGATCAAAAAGAGCTCGGGCATGGTGTGAGAAATCCTTGATGAAACTTCAGTAGAAGTTCGCAAACCCGAGGAAGGTTTGCACCTCCTTTCGGGTCTTCGGAGTCGGCCAATCTGTAACTCCTTTGACCTTAACCGGGTCCATCTCAGCATGTCCTTCGGAGATGATGAGTCTGAGGTACTCGATGGATGTACGTTCAAACTCACACTTCTTGGGTCAGAGACAGAGCCCATGCTCTCGGAGTCTCTCCATCACTCTTCGGACTACCATTCTGTGTTCAGAGATAGTCTTAGAGAAGATGAGAATGTCATCCAAGTACACACAGACCACCCCTTCCATGATGAGGTCTTGGAAGATGTCATTCATCATTGTTTGGAAGGTGGACAGGCTATTGGTCAGTCCGAAGAACATCACCCGAGGTTCGAACAGGCCTCGGTTGGTCCGGAAGGCTGCCTTCCACTTGTCCCCTGCTCGGATCTGGACATTATTATACCCCCACCGAACATCAAGTTTGGTGAAGTACTTTGCACCTCGGAGTTGGTTGATAAGCTCGGGGATGAGAGGGATTGGGTATCAGTTTTTGACCGTCATAGCGTTTAGGGCTCGGTAGTCCTGTACAAGCCTGAGTGCTCCATCTTTCTTTTTGATAAAAAAGACCGGTGAGGGCATCGGGGATTTTGACGGTCGGATCTTACCCAAGTGAAGGTTCTCTTGCAAGAATTCATCCAACTGTGTCTGTTCATTGGGAGATAGGGGGTACACCTTGCAATTAAAGGGCTTCGCACCCGGCTCTAGCTCAATGACATGGTCCCAGATCCTTTGCCCTGGCAGGGTGTCGAAGGAGTCCTTGGAAAAGACATCTTCGAAGTCTCGGAGGTACTCAGGGATTTCAGACGAGGCCTGATGGTGCTTGTGATGAGTCTCAGCTAGCCTCTGAGACGTGGTTTGGGTAGCTCGGATCTCGTGAAGGGCTGGGTCAAGTGGAACACAGAGCAGTCGGTCACCTTGTGAGAGTTGATCATCTGGCCCTAACTCGGGGATGAGGTCCAAAACTTCGGACTCGGAGTCCGAGACCTCGGTTCAATGATCCGAGACTTCGGGCTCGGCACCCGAGACTTCAGACTCAGAGTCTCGGACTTTGGACTCTTTGCTGGTGAAGTCAGGCATTGGTCCCACTCAGCAAGCTTGGATCCTGCATTCTGCTCTCCAGGCTTCTTTCTGTTCCTTCTTAACTTCAGTCCAGCACATATGGCACTTGTCTGGGCATCGGCTCATGGTGATCTTCCGAGTCTGCCAGTTAATCTCTGGGTTATGCTCGGCCAGCCAAGTGTATCCAAGCAGCAGGTCTTGTCTCCCAAGATTGGTGACCGCAAATGATGTTCGCTCCAAGTGACCATCTACTTGGAGGATCACATCCACTATCTCTGTTATAGCACCAGCATCGTTAGGGGACCCGTCTACATTATACATCGGAATGGGGCGTTGGAGTGTCCGAGTTGTGATTTGGTTACGTTCCACATAGCTTCGGCTCATGAACAGCCCAGTTGCTCCACTGTCTATGAGTGCCGGAGCCAACATCACTTCACTCATGTCAGCGGTCTGAATCTCCACTTTGACCGAAAGAGATTTTGGGCCAGTGGTAGAGGAGACAATATATTTCTTAGGGAGTCACTTCTCCCACCGCTGGCAAGGAGGGGGAGGGGTTTCTTTGGGTACAGCTGTGATGGATTCTTTCGTCTGTGAGGTGGGGGGGTTTATTTCACCCTCGATTTCAAGACAGGAGAATCTATTATGTACAGGCAGTGGGGGCGCACTATTCACCCACTGCGGTCTCCAAAATCCTCTAAAGGATCTGCCTCTGGTCTTCCCTCAGGTCTCGGTTCGGTCTCAGGGTCTGTGGATTTTGACACGTCTGCCAGCACTAATAACTCTGGTAGGAGCTCTAGCTTTTCTTCCGTAGTCATAGTTTGGACATCATAGCTCCGAGGGCAGTCTCTGGAGTAATGTGTCAGAATCCAAATAATAGCAATAGATGTTGTGGATAGATGTTGGATTAGTAAAAGTGTTTGGAAACATCCCTAATAGTAATAGAGTGGTTTTGGAAAGCAAATGGAAATCCTACAGTAAAAGCGAATGACTTTCGGAATGTCTGCAAATGAAGTGCATAGTTCCGAAGAGATAGAGGTTCCGAAAGGATTCTATCTCGTGAATCGAATGAACTTTGCAGTTCATGTCGATCACAGCCAATGATCTTACATTCCTTGAAGTGGATTTAACTAATAAACGTTGAATTGAAGGGCTTACTCAAAAACTGTACAGTTGTTGGTGAAGTTGAGTTGGGAGCGAGTTTGACAAGTGTGAGTAGAAAATCAAGTTGACATACAATAATTGAACTAGGGAAAATACATGCGAATGTGTTTAGCTATATACCGAAGGGTTCGGAAGAGAGGGCGAATGGGAATGAACCCGTGAGGATCGGAGAGTGATCAAGGTACATGTATACTAATTAAAGCCCATAGAAAAACGTAAAATAGTGGGGGAAGGAAAATTGTGAATGAAGAAAAGGATAATTGACCATCACCAACTCTTGAAACATGTTTCCGAATCGCGTGGCTCTTCGGTTAAGGATAGCCATACCTAAATCTTTCAGAGAGCCATTACGAGGGTCTAGAACGTTCATATCATTAAGCCTGATGATATGGCAAGTCATCGCAAGCTTTGAGTGAATATGAATAACTCAATCCATAGTTTCATGGTGAAAGATGGGGATAGTGATGGGGATAGTCCGGGTGCTTCTTTTCTAAAAAAAGAATATGATGGGACCTGACCACTGATTGTTTCACCAGGATTGTTTCAATAGATGACGTATTTGAGGCGAAGTGATCGGCAAAGAGTTGTGGGATGAAAGTGATGGAAGTGTGGGAATGATGCTTTGGGCTTCGGATGAAATGCTTTGGAAGGATTGCTTCGGAACGAGGATAGTGTGGATTGAATGTCCAGACTGTGATCGTGACATAATGGCCTGTTTGACGGCATCGGTAGCATGTAACTGAAGGGTCGTTTTGGTTCCTTGTCCAATCTATCTCCATGGGCATCGGACCATCTTTTGATTAGGCTGAAGCTACCTTCGATGCTTCGTAGGGTGCCTTCGGAATGTTCCAAGGTTGGGCCAAGATATTGGGCAAATTGAAGTAAGACTTTCCAAACCTCGAAGTGGACTTCGGAGGTGCCATTCGGGTATTGACCTTTGCCATACTTCAGTTGGATTCCATAAAAGCCTCATTTGCCTCTTGGTTCCAAGCTACCCTCCGAGCTGCTTGGAACCATTTCTCAGGCTCATCAATGTCCGGCATTCGAGCTCCGAGTGTTGCTACTCGGTTCTGGATCGTGGGGTCGAGGCCTTTGCAAAACTTGATCACGATGGTTTTGTTGTCCGAGTATTCAGCCATCTTGATCAATTCTGAGAACCGGTCTATGTAGTCTTCAACCAAGTCTTTCCCTTGGTACCAACCCGTACCTTCTAGCTTTGTAAGCACTGAGACTTGTTTGTTCCTCAGACAGAAGTTTTCCTCAAAATCCTGTTCGAAATTATTCCAATCCGAGTACTTCTCCCTTTGAGTCCTACATTTGGTTCACATCACTTCATTCGAAAAACAAGCGGCTCGGCCGGTTTTGAAGAAGGAAAGGGCCCAGTGGATCCAGAGTTGGTCGTTTGGAAAGTCCCCCTTGCAGATCTGAAAATAGAGCCTGCAGGAGTTGAGGAATGTGTGACCGTTGTTTCGGTCTCCATCAAAGTCTGAAGGAAGGGCCGGTCTCAGTTGTCTTCCTGTTGTACCAAGGTTCAGTTCTTCGGACCTATCCCACGAGTCCATTTTTGGCCTCAGGTCGGGTTTGGGACTTGTTGCGACATCTCGTGGGTCAATTTCCAATTTTTCCAGGATCAATTTTAATGCTAGTTGAATGGCATCGGTCTTCATCCGGTTCGCTGACAACTCCTCTTCCACCGCTCGGAGATGGTCTTCTGACATATCCATCTCAAGTAGGGAAGGAGGGTCCATTCAACGTTCGGAGTTGGGTGTTCCGATGATAGAGGAGGGGTAATCAGGCGCAGTGCATATGGGAGAGGTTGCGTCCTCCAAGTTGCTATCCTCAATTCCGTAGTTACCTATTTTGGTAATTGCACTCTGACCACCAGTCCTTCTCTGGAGACTTTTCTACTGTAAGGGCAACCCTCCTAGCACCCGTAGGTATCTAGTAGAGGGGGGATTCAAAGCTATATATATGCAGGAAAATATAATAAAGGGAAACTCTCACCTAGTAGAGGGGGGATCCAAAGAGAAAAGTGTCAGAATCCAAATAATAGTGGTAAATGTTGTGGATGAAGGTTAGGTTAGTGAATCTGTTTGGAAATATTCCTGATGATAATAGAATGGTTTTGGAAACTGAATAAAAATCCTACAGTAAAAGCGAATGGCCTTCGGAACGTCTGTGAATGAAGTGCATAATTCCGAAGAGACAGGGGTTCCGAAAGGATTCTATCTCGTGGATCGAATGAACTTTGCAGTTCATGTCAATCACAGCCAATGATCTTACATTCCTGGAAGTGGATTTAACTAATAAAAGTGGAATTGGAGTGCTTACTCAAAAAATATAAAGTTGTTGTTGAAGGTGAGTTGGAGATGAGTTGGCAAGTGTGAGTAGAAAATCAAGTTGACATACAATAATTGAACTAGGGAATATACATGCGAATGTGCTAGCTATATACTGAACCATTTGGAAGAAAGAGCGAGTGGGAATGAGTCTGTGATGGTTAGGAAGTAGCCAAGGTACATGTATACTAATTAAAGGCCATAGGAAACAAGGGTGGTAGGAAAATTGTGAATGAAGAAAAAGATTAACAGACCCATAATAACTCTTGAAACATGTTTCCGAATCGCATGGCTCTTCGGGTAGAACTAACCGTCCCTAAATCCTTCGGAGGGTCATCCTGAGGGTCTAGAACATTCATATCATAGAACATGATGATATGGAATGTCATCACAAGCTTCCACACAATAGAAATAACTCAATCAATGAGTTCATTGGAAAAGATGGGGATAGTGATGGGGATAGTCAGGGTGCTTCTCTTTTAGAAAAGGTTATGATCAGACCTGGTTATTGATTGTTTCACTAAACACTTCATGGAGTGATTCCTGAACTGGATTGGGTGACCGGATCAAATGTGTGCGAAATATTGAGACAAGGGTGATTCGGGATTTGGGGGATCCATTCGGAAGGATTGGTTCGGAAGGACAATGATATAGATGAGATGTCTATATTGTGATTGTGACAAAAAGTCTAAGGGTCCTCTCTACCAGTGATACAACTATATACAACTACCTAACGCCCAACCAGGGGCATCCCTATGCGCTGTCAACCCTGCCCAACTTCTATCCCCATAAGGTAATCTATCCCTGATGAATGTCGGATGTCAGGCCGGGTGTTCGGGTCCAAGGTTCGGGTCACCCCCGAGGTGGGCTGAGGCCTCGGGCCCTACCCGAGGTGGTCCGAGGTTTTGGACCAGAGGCCCGAGACTTTGGGCTGGTGATCAGGGGCTTTGGGTCAATGACCCAAGGCTTCAGACTGCAGTTCCCGTGCCTCGGACTTGTGCTTCGCATGTGTAAGGGCCTTGAAGGTGGAGGATTTGGTGGAAACAGGTTGTCCCCTGACAATGGGGAGCTTGGGGTACAGGGGTCTGCCTTGAATAAGAATTGCAGGGCTTTGACTGCACAGGTGGTGGTTTCAACAGCGGCAACATAGGTGGTGACTCCTTTACGAAATGGGTCGGTCTTGGATGCTGGGAATGTAATGCTAATGCTAGAGGGGTAGTCAATGGATGGGAAGAAGGATATTGCTCTGCGTGTGAGGTGAGTGGAGGAGTCAAACCCTTTATGTTTATCTCCTTTGACGGTGAACTCTCCATATCACAGGAATCCTGCGAATGCAAGTTTGATGGCGGCATCCATGTTCGCATGCTGGAGCGAAGTACGTGGGGTAGAGACGCTGGCAAGATGCTGGAGAATGCTGAGGGTGATAGGGGTGGTTGGTTTTCGGTCCCAGTCTCCAAAGTAGCGCTTGATGCCTCTGATAACGCGTTGCACCATTGGGGACTCAATGGCACCATATGGTAGGTCCGAGTTGATATGGAGGGACTTGACATGCCCCAAGTATGCTTTAATGGTTGATGCGGAGATCCTCTTGGAGTATCCAAGGTGGGCCACCCATTCAAGGACTGCTGCTTTATTGTCTGGGATGTAAGATTGGTCATTGTTGAGCAGATGGGGGTGGAGGCTAAGGAAGTCAATGAATGACTGCTGCCCTGTGCTGTAAGTTTTCTGAGTGGAGGTAGCGAGTCTGTGCCACAGAAAGAAGGCAACTGGGGGTGTGAGATGAGCATTGATCTGATACCAGCGAGCTGGGGGGATGTCATGATCACAATCCAGGCCATTACATTGTTTCTCCTCTGAACCACAATCTCCGAATGCTTCCAAAAGCCTCCTTTGGAAATCCAAAACAATCCTTCCTCCATCCTTCGCATAGATTCAATCCAGTCACCCAATCTAGTTCATCAAGCACTCCAGTTGAGGTTTAGTGAAACAATCACTGATCAGGTCCAATCATGATCTTTTTTTAGAAAGAACCACCCTGACTATCCCCATCACTATCCCCATCTTTTACAATTAACTTATTGATTGAGTCATTTATATTCAATCAAAGCTTGTGATGACATCTCAGATTGTTAGACTCTATGATATGAATGTTCTAGACCCTCAGGATCAACCTCCGAAGGATTTAGGGACGGTTAGCTCTACCCAAAGAGCCATGTGATTCGGAAACACGTTTCAAGAGCTATTGTTGGTCCATTAATCATTGTCTTCATTCACAATTTTCCTACTTGCCTTGTTCTTTGTTTTCCATGGTCTTTAATTAGTATACATGTGTCAGAATCTAAATATTAGTGATAAAACCTGTAGATGAATGAGGTGTTAGTGATTCTGTTTGGAAATGTTTCTAATGATAATAGAATGGTATTTGATAGTGAAGATAAATCCTACAGTAAAAGTGAATGACCTTTGGAACATTTGTGAACAAAATGCATAGTTCCAAAGAGATAGAGGTTCTGAAGGGATTCTATCTCATAGATTGAATGAACTTTACAGTTCATGTTGATCACAGCCAATGATTTCACATTCTTTTGAAGTGGATTTAACTAATAGAAGTAGAATTGGGGTGCTTACTCAAATAAGAAGTTGTTGTTTAAGGTGAGTTGAGGATGAGTTGGCAAGTATGGGTAGAGAAATCAAGTTGACATACGATAATAGAACTAGGGAACATACATGCAAATGTGTTTAGCTATATACCAAAGGGATCGGAAGAGAAAGTGAATGGGAATGAGTCCGTGAGAATCGGAAAGTGGCCAAGGTACATGTATACTAATTAAAGACTATTGAAAACAAAGAACAAGAGTGATAGGAAAATTGTGAATAGAAGAAAAAGATTAATGAACTAACAATAACTCTTGAAACATGTTTTTGAATCGCATGGCTCTTCGGGTAAAGTTATCCATCCTTGAATCCTTTGGAGCATGATCCTGAGGTCTAGAATATTCATATCATGATGCCTAATGATATAGAATGTCATCGCAAGCTTTGATGAAGTGGAGGTACCTCAATCAATAAGTTCATTGTGAAAGATGGGGATAGTGATGGGAATAGTCAGGGTGCTTCTTTTCCAGAAGAGGTTATGATTGGACCTGGTTATTGATTGTTTCACTAAACACCAAGTAGAGTGACTGATGATCTGTATTGAGCGACCGGATCAAATGTGTGTGAAGAATTAGGTAAGAGTGGTTTGAAATTCTGAAGGGGATCTTTGGAGATGATCAGAAAGTCATACTTCGGTGTGATAACAGAGAGGTGTTCCAAAACGCTATCATGACAACATGTACCTTAGCTAATTTCCGACCCTCATGGACTCTTTCCCATTTGCTCTCTCTTCCGAATGGTTCAGTATATAGCTAACACATTTGCATGTATATTCCCTAGTTCAATTATTGTATGTCAACTTGATTGTTCTACCCAAACTTGCCAACTCGTCGTAAAATCACCTTAAACAACAACTTCATATTTGAGTGAGCACTCCAATTCCACTTATATTAATTTAAACACACTTCGAAAGAATGTGAGATCACAGGCTATGATCGACATGAACTGCAAAGTTCATTCGATCTACAAGATAGAATCCTTTCGGAACCTCTATCTCTTTGGAACCATGCATTTTATTCGCAAATGTTCCAAAAGCCATTTGCTTTTACTGTAGGATTTCTATTCACTTTCGAATACCATTCTATTATCATTAGAAACATTTCTGAACAGAATTACTAACACCATGTTCACTTACAACTTTTATCACTGATGTTTGGATTCTGACAGGGGAGATCTTGTAGTTCTGTCGAGATAGGGAGGGTGCAATGCGGAATAGGCGTGAAAATTCAAATCGGGAGGCAGCACCAGCAAGCACATTGGAGGCAGAAGGAAGCCAAGAAGAAGAAAATGAAAACTCAAGGTTTGCTGCTAGCATGACAATTTGCTGGGCCACATTCATGGTGAATCTGCTTTGGTGGTTTCTTTGGTTAGTGTTGCAACTATGGCTTCATTATCAATGTGGAAAACAACATGATGGTGTCTCCATAGATGGCCCCATCGAAGTATAGCTTGCAGAACTGCGTAAATGTCCTTGAATTGAATGTCCCGGCAGCGGAAGTGCCAGGGAACACACGATGAGAACCATAGATTGTCAATGACACCTCCAATACCTTTAGTGCCACTGGCGTCAGAGTATACATGGATGGTGGGGTAGGAGGGGGCTATGATTCGGATGCTGTTCCAGCCCTGTGCAAAAAAGTGCCACCAGCGGATGTCTGCCCTGGCATAGGCTGGTACTCTGCGGCATGTGAACTGGGATTGGAAAGTCATGGAAAAGTCGATAAGGTGGCATATAAAGGTTCTGGAGTGTGGGATGACTTGGGATGCAAATTGAAGGAAGCCTATAAGTTATTGCAGTTGCTGAAGACACATGGTTGTTGCAGCTGTGGCCAACTTGAGGACATCTTGTAGGTATTCCAGCTTGTTGGGTGGGAGCTGTGCCTCCATAGCAAGCATGTCAATCTCAATACCCAGAAACCCCAGGCAAGTGCATGGCAGGATTGTCTTATCCTGTTGGAAATTCAGGCCTAGTTGCCCTCCCAGCGACTGGCACCAAGACACTGCAGCGTTGGCGGTATACAAAGATGTGTGTGGATGGAAAATGGTAAGGAAGTCGTCCAGATAATGATGCAGATCCCCTGGGATGTGGTGAAGGATGATCCAGTGAAGTCCCTTAGACACCTTGTCACAGCTGGAGCAGGTGTGTGCATGCCCAACAAGGAAATGGTTTTGGCATTCAGTATTGATCTTTCCCCATGGGGAGTAATTGCCTTGGGCCATTTCAGCAATACGCAGAGCATGAACAGCGAAATGGTAGTTAAGAACTGCTGTCCATTCATACTCAAGGTGTAAAGTATTGAGGAAGCTCATATAGTCATTGCAGCCAATGATGAAGGGGATAATAACAGGAGGCGGGGCAGAGGTGATGACTTGTGCTTGCAGTATGCTAAAATAGCATTGCAGAGGATAATGGAGGGATTCGAAGGTCGGAAAATCATTTGAAGATGGGGGCTTCTCCTTGTGTACTAATATCCCATTTTCATACTCCAGGTTAGAGGCAATGTGTTTGTCATGGATGGGTGTATCGAGCTTGGATATTTGGCCAGGCCAAAGCATGTGGCAGCCAATTGCCAGCAGCAGCGATTCCTCTACATCGGGAAAGAGATATTGACGGGAGGACGTACCATGGCCAGTGTTGTTGACAGGCGGCATGAAATTGCTATGCGGGAGTGGGGGTGCTGGTACCGTTCCTAAGAATGTCGACTGGGGAACTGTGTCAGAATCCAAATATCAGTGACAAAAGATGTGGATGAATGTTGTGTTAGTGAATCTGTTCGGAAATGTTCCTAATGATAATAGAATGGTTTTTGAAAGTGAATAGAAATCCTACAGTAAAAGCGAATGGCTTTCAGAATGTTTGCAAATGAAATGCATAGTTCCAAAGAGATAAAGGTTCCGAAAGGATTCTATCTCATAGATCAAATGAACTTTGCAGTCCATGTCGATCACAGCCAATGATTGTCATGATCACAGTCTGGACATTCAATTCACACTATATTTGTTCCGAAGCAATCCTTCCGAAGCATTTCATCCGAAGCCCGAAGCAACATTCCCACACTCCCATCACTTTCATCCCACAACCCTTTTTGTCTATCACTTCGACTCAAATACGCCATCTATTGAATCAATTCTTGTGAAACAATCAGTGGTCAGGTCCAATCACATTCTTTTTTTTAGAAAAGAACCACCCTGACTATCCCCATCACTATCCCCATCTTTCACCATAAAATTATGGATTGAGTTATTCATATTCACTCAAAGCTTGCGATGACATGCCATATCATCAGGCTTAATGATATGAACGTTCTAGACTCTCATAATGACTCTCCGAAAGATTTAGGCATGGCTATCCCTACCCGAAGAGCCACACGATTCGGAAACATGTTTCAAGAGTTGGTGATGGTCTATTATCCTTTTCTTCATTCACAATTTTCCTTCCATTACTATTCTATGTTTTCTATGGCCTTTAATTAGTATACATGTACCTTGATTACTCTCCGATCCTCACGGACTCATTCCCATTCGCCCTCTCTTCCGAACCCTTCGGTATATAGCTAAACACATTCGCATGTATGTTCCCTAGTTCAATTATCGTATGTCAACTTGATTTTCTACTCACACTTGCCAACTCACTCTCAACTCATCTTCAACAACAACCTTATATTTTTTGAGTAAGCACTCCAATTCCACTTTTATTAGTTAAATCCACTTCAAGAAATGTAAGATCATTGGCTGTGATTGACATGAACTGCAAAGTTCATTCGATCCACGAGATAGAATCCTTTCGGAACCTCTGTCTCTTCGGAACTATGCACTTTATTTGCAGACGTTCCGAAGGCCATTCACTTTTACTGTAGGATTTCTATTCACTTTCCAAAAACCATTCTGTTATCATTAGGAATATTTCTGAACAGATTCACTAACCCAACCTTCATATACATCTTTTACCACTATTATTTGGATTCTGACAATGATCTCACATTCCTTGAAGTGGGTTCAACTAATAAGAGTGGAATTGGAGTGCTTACTCAAATATAAAGTTGTTGTTTAAGGTGAGTTGAGGACGAGTTGGCAAGTGTGAGTAGAAAGATCAAGTTGACATACAATAATTGAACTAGGGAACATACATGCGGATGTGTTTAGCTATATACCGAAGGATTCGGAAGAGAAGGCAAATGGGAATGAGTCCGTGAGGATCGGAAAGTAGTCAAGGTACATGTATACTAATTAAAGGCCATAGAAAACAAAGAACAATGATGGAAGGAAAATTGTGAATGAAGAAAAGGGATAATAGACTATTACCAGCTCCTGAAACATGTTTCTGAATTGCGTGGCTCTTCGGGTAGAGATAGCCATGCCTAAATCTTTCAGAGAGTCATTATGAGAGTCTAGAACGTTCATATCATCGCAAGCTTTGAGTGAATATGAATAACTCAATCCATAATTTTATGGTGAAAGATGGGGATAGTGATGGGGATAGTCAGGGTGGTTCTTTTCTAAAAAAAGAATATGATTGGACCTGACCAATGATTGTTTTACTTGATGGAGTGTTTGAGCCGAAGTGATAGATAAAAGAGTTGTTGGATAAAATTGATGGGAATATGGGAATGTTGCTTTGGACTTCGGACGAAATGCTTCGAAAGGATTGGTTCGGAACGAGGATGATATGAATGTAATGTCCAAATTGTGATCGTGACAAACTGGTGCGGGGATTGAAGTTTGAGCAGTTGCTGACGTGGTTGGGAGAGCTGATTGTGGAGTAGATTGTGTGGCTGCTGGTGAGATTGTGTAGCTGCTGGTGAGATTGTGTGGCTGCTGGTGAGATTGTGTGGCTGCTGGTGAGATTGTGTGGCTGCTGGTGAGATTGTGTGGATTGGATATGTTGCAAGAGCATATCTTGGCCCTGGGAGACTTTTAACAGGGCGGCAAGTATCAAGCTTGCTTCATTATTTTCATTGGGGCTTATGATTGAGGGTGTTGCAGCGGCACCAGGCTGCAGCAATGATGTCGCAGTTTGCTCAGGCTGTTGTGACAGCACATTGTCCAGAGAGGAAGAGCGGCAACTTCAATAATATTGGGCATCACTTGGGGGCTAGCTTCTCAGGTGAAGTATTACTCTGAAGTCTTTGATCTGTAGTTTACTTCTTAGAAGTCTCCGGGGAATAGGTTTTGCTTTTGCCTTTGCCGTTGTTATGCTTATTGACCGATGCCACTGGGTGTTTAGGAATTGCTGTTTGGTTGGATCTGAATGTTGCCATACAATGGTGTGGCCTGCAAAAAAGAGCAAAGCAGCTCGAAGCATATGCTATCAAGTGCACTGGTGAGAAACTGTGAGGTAAAGAACAAAACAAAATAAGGGGCTTATATATATACTAAATCTATTGTGGACTGAGTGGACGAGACAAAGGAAGATAAAAAGAATGTGGAAGCTGGAGATCACGTGCCTCCTCTAGAGACCACGGACAATTTGTTTGTCCGCACTATTTTGTGAGAAGATTTTGCGCTCACGTGACTTAAGCGCCACCTTACGTAAGGGGTCCCCGTTCCTGGTGACTTCTACCTTAGTGTGGTGAGAAATGATGTGAAAGCACTTACATAAGTTGCGCGCAGCAGACATTTATTGTTTCTAGGAAAGTTGTGCGCCTCTCCAATAAGCTGATTCTCTTTAGTCTCTATAAGCATATTTGCTTGATTTCTTCAGTGCACGGCAGCAGCGCGGCACAGTGCGCGGCAATTTTCCAATGCCCGACCCACTGGGAGCTCCTGGTCGCGTGGTATCGATAGACACAGTGAAGCTTTCAGCACGAGCGGCTTTATGAAATTTTGCAACTCCCTCGATTGCGCAGCATTGGATGTGAATGCACCATGGCAAATCAGGCTGTGCATCTTCCAGCTGTACCCACGATAGGCGCCACATAGTGCCATCTTGAATATCTCAAGATTTAAAACCTCTATGGCAGCTGTTCTGGGATTAGCAGGTGAACCGTCTTCCATACTCATGTCCTTTTGCCAGTCTGCTGACTGAGCCAATAGCGAGTGTCATTGCTGTTCTTCAGCTCACCGCAAACACCTTCATCCTATGTTATAACTATGGGAGTGGGGTC
The DNA here is from genome assembly GCA_003314545.1 of Ramaria sp. MG151. NCBI lineage: Eukaryota > Fungi > Basidiomycota > Agaricomycetes > Gomphales > Gomphaceae > Ramaria > Ramaria sp. MG151. The sequence goes on along the minus strand of QMFG01007322.1, from coordinate 2,985 downwards.
AAAAACGCCTCTAAGGAAAAGAAACTGATCATTGATCAGCTCCTTGCACTGCAAAAAGTGCTCGAAGATGTTCGGGAGCTGGTAGAAGACGAAGAAGCCAATGGCAATGGATCATCCCGTTTGCCAGCTTTAATCGAGCTGCTCAAGAAACCTGAGGGTCTCACCCTTTGCCGTGCCGAGCTCGAAAGTCTCAACGCAAAGTTGGAGACCAAAGGTCGACACACGGATCGCATGCAGGCCTTGATTTGGCCACTGAAGCAAGGGGAGCTTAAACAAACTCTCCGCCGTCTAGCCAATTTCCAAGACCTGTTGAATTCAAGCCTGAATGTGGATCAGACGTACGTTCCATTGACTTCTCTCAGACTGATCCTAATCGTCCCAGCAGACGACTGACGTTGGAGATACACACGGGCGTCGCGGGTATGTCCTTCGTACCCTTTGTCTCCGAAGATGACTGCACGTTATTCCTACTGACTTTCCCTTACAGAACAACGTCGTCAGAAAATATACAACTGGCTTTCCGCTCCTGATCACGAGTCGAAGCACAGGAATGCCTGTAAAGAGCGAAAGGAAACCACTACTGGCTTGTGGTTTGTGCAGGGAGAGCGTTTCGCGGAGTGGAAAAGCAGAAACAACTCGTTCCTTTGGCTCCATGGCATACGTACGTTGCTCGTTTTCGCTGGTAGATCGGTGCTGCGGCTGAGGGATCTGCACAGCGGGTGCTGGTAAGACTATTTTATGGTAGTTCCACTTACTTTGATATCTCTAGCCTCCGTGCTGATGACTGCGGATGTCAAGTTCCACCGTCATTGAAGAGACTTCTTGCCACTGTCAATCAGATCCCTCGCTTGCACTCGCCTACTTCTACTTTGATTTTCAAAACCAAAACACACGCCCCCATCACGTTCTCAGGTCCTTGGTAAAGCAGCTGTCTTTGCAATGCGCGACCATTCCGAATGCCTTGACAAAGTTGTTCTCTGAACATGCAGAAGGGGAGCAACCTCCAACTCCAGAGGCCCTGATGTCCACCATCAAATTGATGGTCCACACCTTCCAGAACGTCTATGTTCTTTTTGATGCCCTTGACGAGGCTCCAGAACGAGATGAGCTACTGACCTTGCTCAGAGAGATTCACGGTTGGAGACTCGGCACTTTACACCTGCTGGCGACTAGTCGAAAAGAGCGGGACATTGAGGATGCGCTGCATCCCATCGTATCACATCAAGTCCTCATGGACGAGAGTCACGTTGACGGTGACATACGAATCCACGTGTCCCGAACGCTAGATCGCGATATTAGGTTTCAGATGTGCTCGACGGAAGAGAAGAAAATGATCGAGGCTACGTTGATCGAGGGTGCGCATGGAATGTAATGTACCTCATCTGGCTCCCTACAGAACAGTACTGACGGGTCAAGAAGGTTTCGATGGGTTATATGCCAGCTAGATGCACTGCGAAAGTGCCGCTCTCCAGCCGCGCTCGAGAGGGCACTCACGTCCTTGCCAAAGACCCTGTACGAAACGTACGATAGGATTCTCGCGGGTATCAAAGAGGATGATAGGCGGGATGCTCTGAGCTTGTTGCGATGGCTGGCTTTCTCGTTTCGCACGATATCTCTGCGGGAAGCTGTCGAGGTAATAGCCACCGATCCCGACGGGGAAGATGATGTTCTGTTTGATCCACGTCGACGGCCTTGGGATCCTCGAGACATACTGACCATATGTTCCAGTCTTGTCACCATTACAGTCCCAGAAACGGATGGTTGCATCGACCTCGGTTTCACACACATAATTTATAAGGAAGAGCTCAGATTAGCGCATTTCTCCGTCCGAGAATATTTAGTCTCTGAACACTTACGCAGGAGCGATATCACGCTGTCATACTTTCACTTCAACGAGCTGACTGCCAACGTGTTCATCGCTAAGACATGTCTGGCTTACTTGCTACAGTTCAACCAGCATCATTCGGTATCATCAAGTACGATTAGAGAATTTCCACTGTCTCATTATGGGGCAAGATATTGGATCGAACATGCACGGGCAGATACGCACGGTGGATGCTCCGCCTTACAAAGACTGATTATGGCCCTTCTTCAACCTAGAAGTGACGTGTATACAAATTGGCTTCGGATCTACGATCCAGATGAAGTTATACCATGCCTGGGATTGCAACGGTTAGATGTTGTCTCTCCTCTTTACTACACTTCAGTTGCTGGGCTGGAAAATGCGTCCCGGTGCCTGTTGAAGCATGGTTTGAACGTGAATGCACACGGAGGTCGATATGGCAATCCCCTACAAGCTGCGTCGTCCGGAGGTCACGAAGCGATCGTTCAATTACTCCTGGAGAAAGGAGCGGATGTGAATGCAGGAGGTGGACGACACGGTAGTGCTCTGGAGGCTGCATCGTCAAGAGGTCACGAAGCGATCGTTAGATTACTTCTCGAGAAAGGAGCGGATGCGAACGCAGGAGGTGGATGGTACGGCAGTGCTCTGGAGGCTGCATCTTCTGAAGGTCACGAAGCGATCGTTCAATTACTTCTGGAGAAAGGAGCGGATGTGAATGCAGGAGGTGGACCGTACGGCAGTGCTTTGGAGGCTGCATCGTCCGAAGGTCACGAAGCGATCGTTCGATTACTTCTCGAGAAAGGAGCGGATGTGAACACAGGAGGTGGACGGTACGGCAGTGCTCTGCAGGCTGCATCGTCCGGAGGTCACGAAGCGACCGTTCGATTACTTCTCGAGAAAGGAGCGGATACGAACGCAAGAGGTGGACCGTACGGCAGTGCTCTGAAGGCTGCATCGTCCGGAGGTCACGAAGCGATCGTTCAATTACTCCTGGAGAAAGGAGCGGATGTGAACCCAGGAGGTGGACGGTACGGCAGTGCTCTGGAGGCTGCATCGTCAAGAGGTCACGAAGCGATCGTTCAATTACTCCTGGAGAAAGGAGCGGATGTGAACCCAGGAGGTGGACGGTACGGCAGTGCTCT
>QMFG01007317.1:0-18503 GCA_003314545.1 Ramaria sp. MG151 | reverse complement strand
CCTCCAAGGCCCCTCCAGAAGTCCCAACTCCCACTCAGAACCCCTCCAACTCACTCCCCATACCTTCAGACCCTCCAGTGACTGTTGATGTTCCGCCTGCGGTCACCTCAATACTCTCGCAGGCTGCATCTGCGGTCACCTCAGGACTCTCGCAAGCTACCTCAGTACTCTCACAAGCTGCCTCTGCGGTCACCTCGGGACTCTCGCAAGCTACCTCGGGACTCCTGCAAGCCACCCAGGGACTCCCGCAAGCTACCTCAGCGCTCTCGCAAGCCACCTCCGTGATCGCCTCAGTACTCTCTAGCGCTTCTTCCGAGGTTTCTGTGGTTACCGCAGCACTTCCAGCCACTCCATCTGATTCCTCTGGAGTTTCCTCTTTGATATCCCAAGCAACACAGACACTCGGACCTCCATTGTCAGGGGGAGTCTCTTCCCTCGTATCCGTTGTCAGCGACGTCACTCCCAATATATTCGGGTCTCCGACTCTCGTGCCGGCTGTAACTTCTTCTCACATACCTTCCGACCCTTCGAGTTTGCCCTTGGCTACTGATGATTTACCGATCTCCTTGACTAAGTTACCAATCTCAGGTATTAACTCACCCATCAATACTTCCTTGCCTGTAAACCCGACACCGTAAGCTATTGTTTTCATGCATGTATATGACTAGATTAATTCTACCAGGGTACCTATCTCATCGCTTGACCCCAGCTTAACCGTGTCTCCGTTGGGCTCATCAGTGATACCTTTATCCTTAGCACCGTAAGGTTCCTTAGCATTTCTATAGAAATAATCCTTCTTGATTCTAATAATCTAGATCGACGCCGACTGTTTCGTCCGATCTCAACTGGCCCATGGACTCGTTAGTTGTCCCTTAATGCTTAACATCACACTATCTTATCATCTTTCCACTTTTATACCTTCAGACTATCCATCACGTCTGTGTCCGCACAGACCATAGCCTTGACGAACCTTCTTCCGTGAGTCTGGCAATTGTTTGAGTACTGGTAAATTGCTAAACATGCACACTTATAGTTCACCGTCCCAGATCCTTGTCGCTACAAATAGCAGTAGCAACAGTGATGGTATCGGGACTACGAGTGTTCTGATTCCGCCCACGACACTCCCCTCGTCCACCCAGTTCGTCTGACATTATCCTTCAATTTAATCATTACTAAGCAGTCGCGTTCAAAGTATCACTACTTCGACATCTCTCTCTGGAAGTACTTCTCCCAGCCGATCAGGGGTAACTGGACCACAAGGTCTATCCGGATCACAAGGACCAGGTTCCAGTTCGACTGGCATACCCTCAGCCACTCAAGACGCAAATTCAGCTCCAACATCAGGGTATGTTACATTCAATGTCCACAGGCAAATCACGTTGATATCCTTGTGTATAGATTTTTCAATCGCCCGGCAACAATCGCGGGGACATTCACAGCGGTTGGGGTTGTTGTCGTTGCTGCTGCAGTTGGGGTTGTTGTTCTCACACGCTTACGGAGACACCATCATCGAGGTTCGCATCGCATTCCGGACAATGACCCAGACGAGGAAAGAGCGCAGAATACCGGCCTCATGCGGCAACGGACTCACAGGAGCTTCGTCAGTCGCCAGACTATTCTACCGTCAGTAGATGACGTGGAAGCGGAGACTCCATTTGTCAACGTGACAAACCCAGCGATCAACGATTATCAAGCTTTGCGTATGTCGGAAACACCGGCAGTAGCAGCACGAAGTAGCTGGAACACAGCGCGGGATTCCCAAGTACCGATAAGCCCAGTGGATCCAGTGGATCCCCATGGATGGCCAATTGTTGCATCAGTAGAGAGAAATTCCCAACGACCCACCGCCAGTCCCGATCCATATTCTGCGGATCCTGACACTCGTGCGGCATTGGGGTGGATCCTAGCGGATGAAACGACGTTTGAGCCCCTTCCAGTTTACGAGGGTCCGAGTTCGCTTCCCAACGTGGGGCAGGGAAGGAGATCAATCGATCAATGACCTGGTCTCGAACCAGTGGACAGCCAAAGCTTTACAGATGTCTGGGCTTGACTTTGATTTTTGTCTTCTTAAGGTCATCTTTTCCAGGACATTTTTTCTATAGTTATTTTGGCTTCAAGTAGAGAGCAGGAGCTCTTAACGGATTTCCCTGTTCGAATAATGGGGCAGGTACTGAAAGACATAACTTGCTTTCACTAAAAAAAAAGTACATTGCACGCGGCAGACTATCGGCATCAACTCGAAAATTGAATTTCAGATTGCTTTATCATCTCAAGGGGCATCAACAGCACTCGATTATCTTATAATGCGGATACTCTTCGCTGACCTCTTCAAAAACGCTACGCCTGGCGTCGACTTTTCATTCACCTTTTATGCAGAGGACACAATTGTTCTACTCAAATCACTGGTGGTCCGTTGGTTTACTTAGTATTGTGGGCACTTTGGTCATATAAGCACGACATGTATCTATGAGGCTTGTCTTTGCTTCCACATCCATCTGTGTCTGTGTCTGAGCCTTTCTGAGTTTCCACTCTTTCTTCTATCTCATCCTACATGGTCTGGGCTATAGAATGACCATGTTGTGCTTTAAATATGATCCTCTTCACCACACTTCTAACCATCTTGGGCTGTTCCAGTTGTGCTGTTTTGTCTTTGCAGCCCTGCATTGCAGCCCTGTAGATAAGTTCCTCACACAGTAGGTGCTATAATAAGGATTTAACACTCACCGCCCATGGTTTTGTCATCCATGTGGAATAGATGAATTATTCTGTGTGCACCAAGTTGTCTCCATCCAAGCCAATTTCTTGAACAGTTACAGTTATTTTCTGGGTGTCAGACCGTTGTGTATCTTGTTCATGGCTAGATGCGTCGCTTCTCCAGACTATGTATCGTCCAAATTCCCTCGATGTATAGGAAGTACAAGTCCGCAATAGCTCCTTACAGTCAGTTATTATAAGTCTATCCATGGCCTCATTCTATCGTAACTCTTGCTAAGTTTAAGCGCTCCCTATAATATTTATTCCTGTTCCCGTTCTCGTTCATACAAGCGGGACCGCCGCAACCCCAGGGATCTTTGATGGTATTCTATGTGCCTTTGTTTCCCAACCCCTGTTGGTTGTAGCAGGAGTTCTACTTTGGGTCCCCCTCAAATATTCTCTCTCGCTACGTCTTGCCGTTTACTTTTACAACCTGAGATTTTATCATCGCCCCCAAAACATCTTATTGTTCGGACGGACTAACTTTTCCTTATCCTTCGGCTAAAGGTATTGGTTTTGCTCGTTATATCGACAGCCGTATTCTCTTCGCCATCAAACCTTCAATTACTCAAAATCTCGTCATCTGGTTCAAAGGAGCATATTATGGCAAGATAATAATTCAGCTTTCTCCACCTTCTTGGAGTTCTTTATTTTCGTACAGTCGCAGGTTCTTTGGGTCCGGAAAGGTTGGACTTACAGGCTTGCTGCTCGTGAGGTGCCTACGAACAGCATCAACTCCGTTTTCCGAGTTGGAACACCCTCCAGCCGTTGAGGCTTATCATGAAACCTTTTGGATATCTACAATGCTTGGCATCTTGCACCAGGTGCTTCCTCGAAGATAAATTGGCTGCTTCCAGTGTATACTTCGGGATCATTCGGGAATACCGTTTTCCAGGCCGTCAGAAGAACCTCAGAGAGGGTCGCCGTCAATATGCGTTTTACAACGCATAGTTTGACCCGAGTGGTCTGACGTCGACGAAATACTAAAGTCCAGATCTTCTTTTCGGACAAACGTTGGCAGCAAGGGTTTCCAAAATATCTACAGCGCGAAGGAGCCCTGAGGAAGAATCTCCAATGCGATCTTGTTGATACCCTCTTAAATACAGAACTCGTCAGACGCTCTAAACAGAGGTACGATTATCACAGAGATATGCACTGGCTGTATCTTTTTCCAGGTGCACGATAGAGTATGCGTTCAGAAGACTTTGAATGCTGAGGTCATACATAGTACGATTAGTAATGAGTCGTATCGGCTGGACCCGCCGATGCGCTGTTCGCGAGATTTGTGAAAAGCAACTACAGTGATCTAGACATGGCCTCTACTTTTGTCAACTGGCTGAAAAGCCCTGCTGCACGAGAATATTTTCTAAGTGAGTGAAGCTGCAGCATCATGTTGTTTGCTGCTGATGTGCAATATTTCACTAGGCACTCATTTTTGGGGACCAGTTTGTGCTCTTGCTTGGGGGTCGCAAATTATTTATACCTACTTCGTCTTCGTTGACAGGTTGCAAACTGGGGCCTTCCGCTGGCAGCTCTCGCCGACCTCCAGAGGGATGAGGAAATCATCTCAGGAACAATGACTACTACCCTCGCATGTTATTCGTGAGCTATGCTTGTTCAAGTCATTGAGTGTTATGCAATATTAATGTGCGTGGCTGCACAGTATGGTCTTCATGCGTTTCGGTGCGTGCCATTCTCCACCATTGTCAACAGCACAACTGATCTTTCTTGTGCTTGGGTCAGCATGGCGCGTAATACCCCGCAACTATTTGCTGTTTGCTTGTCATGCCACGAATGCGTCTGCACAGCTTGCCCAAGACGCGCGATTTGTAAACTATTGGTATATGGGTGGGCGAGAGAAGAAGATGGGGGCTCCCTCGACGCAGCCAGCACAAGCCGGTGAAGTGACTCAGAGCAAGGTACTAGAAGCAGTGAATGCTGCGAAACTGGAGGCGAAGGCTGCAGGGGAAAAGGCTTCGAAATGAGCGGAAACGGGTGATAATAATAATTTTTTATGCTCCACGGAATTAACAGGCCAAAGGAAAAAGAAATACATATCACACTCAGGATACCGCATACAAATAGAACACGATAGATCACCAGAACCCATCATCTACCTCGCCGTCACCTTTCTTCTTTTTGCCCCCTTTACTCTGGGCTAACGCTTGACGTTCATACATTTCGGCGATCTTCATAACATGGTTAGCCCCGCTCCCTAAAAATGTCTGGCAACGAACCTGCTCCGGACCTGTCGCATCATCCTCTCCTTTGTCGTCACGCACACGGATGAACCTTGGAAACCGTAAAGAGATCCCTCTTCCATCAACCTTGTCACGAGGTTAATTAACGATCCTCGACATAATTGTGATGTGCCCACCAGTCCTTGTGCTGCGGTGTACACGGGACTCAGGCTTAAATCTGCTGTGAGTACTTCCCATACAACCTTGGGTTCAAACCAAATGTCAGGTTTTGCTCCTCCGACCTTGATATCACCTCTTGGTTTCTCTGATTCGAGTGGCTTAAGCGCCTCGTAGTGCGACTGTAGAACTTCCTCGCTGAAGCCAGTCCCAATTTTGCATATTGTTTGATACTCTTCCGAGTCGGCGTCGTAGCAAGCAAGCAGAAATGCGCCATAGACGTTTGTTCGCTTGCCCTTTCCGTAATATCCGCCGACGACTACGAGGTCTAAAGAATCTCCAACTCCAGCAAGATAGTCCTTTTTGAGCTGCAATACGCTAATATCAGTGTCATAGACGATTCCATTTTAGTGGAAACGTGTACCTTCAACCAATTAACGCTTCTTCGACTGGGCTCGTAGTAACTAGCATCGGATTCCAGCATTTTGACCATTAAACCTTCGCAGCCATCTTTGACGCTTTCTTCGAGGAATGTCTGGATTTCCTCCGTTGTCTCACCGTCTGAAGCCTTGGCAAATTGGAATTCACCCTCTACTGGCTGGAAATGCTCGCGAAGAAGCTCGCGGCGCTCGAGAAGCGGCCTATGCAGTAGTGGCTTTATCAAGCATATTTGTGTAAGGTTGTGGGAACAGGCATCAATATTATACACACACCTCGCCATCCAAGAACAATAGGTCAAAGCCGAACAAGCAGACTTTAACCTGTATGTCCTCAACTTTAACATCTTTGCGCTTCCGCTTCGACAATTCCTGGAAAGGTAGGAGCTTTCCTGTAGATCGCTCAATAGCCACGGCTTCGGCATCTAATACGAAAGATTTCACGCTGTCTTTGATACACTGCATGAAAGGCTTAAGCCTATGGAAAACTGTCTGCGACGACGAATGACGCACTCGTGGAATTTGTTCAACTAGGTCAGGATATTTCTTGCTCATATCTTCAGAATTACGGCTAAATACCGCAAAACTCCCATCAGGTAGTCTGTGCACCTAGATCAAAGCAAAGTCCAGGTCGCCACCTTATTGCAATGAAATAAAAGTCACCTGTGCCCTTTCGCCGTCGTACTTGTACTCACAGGTGAAGCGCTTGTCCTCAAACCGGTCAAGGACTTCTCCTATAGCCTTGGTAGGTTTTGCGAGCATGGGCTTCAATGGGACACCTGATATGCCAAGAGTCAAGATATTGTTAAGCGACCAATAGGTTGATCTTCATGAGCGTACCTGGTGTGAGAGCACATTTTTCCTTCAGACCATCTATGCCAACTTCGAGGAGAGCCGGAACCACGAGGTCATACGTTGGTAACTCGCTGGCCCACGGGAATAAAAAGGATAGCAGAAACTGAGCTCTGTACTTACCTGTACACAGCTTTGACTACTTCGGCACCATGTTCTAGTCGGCCGGCTAACTTCTCCTTACTCCACTTCTTGGCATCTGTCAACACCGGATGATCAGACCATGAAGTTGAGGATGTATACAATATGTTCTACCCCGGTCTTGTTCTGCCAAAACTACCGCATACGCCAGCGCGAGCAAGACGGATCTTTCGGCATTGCCGATGCGAAGCTTACCCTCCAAACTGCGAATAATGTATTTCGCCTCTGAACCTTGACAAGCCGCAAGTAACTTGGTGATAATCGAGACCTTTTTAGCCTGAGACTAGAATATACATGGAGGTTTCAATGTTAAACCGCTTGACGATAAGGTATGCAATATACCGAATGTCCTGAGCTTTGAGCAATCTCTTTCAAGTTGGTGAATACGAAGGGCACGGTCAAAGGTTTGGGCTTGAAGAGTGTTCGCTGGTTATTCTTTGAATTCTTCAAATTCAATTGAAGTCACAAGGTGCCTACAGGAGAATGGGTAAGTTATGCAGCATACCTGTGCGACTAGACCAAGATCGCCTTCTTTCTTCAAGTCCGCTTTGACAGTAGCATTACTCCTACCCGTAGATTCGCAAATAGCTTTGATGAGCAAACTTTCACCTATACCAAGTTCAGTTCCAATATAGTCGGGGCTTAGCTAGCTTGTCAGGAATGATTGGTAAGACCATTGTCGCGGCGTACAGCAATGTATTGCGTACACGATTAATGCAAAGGTATACGACGTGCAGCAAAGACTTCAAGTCGTCCGGTGCACTGCGCTGTATGACCAGGAGGAAGAATGTAGTCAGGTAGGAGTTTTTTTCGATTCGCTTGGTTGTCGACTCGATGAGGGAGAAAGTATGGGCCAGTGCTGCATATGGAACACTTCGTAAAAAACGGATTAGTGTGCCACTCTTAGGTATCAGCCTACAATACTCACGGGGTACCAGTTTCCCATCCTCCGTTTATGTCAACTTCCTCCTTGCGCGACATAGCCCACTCGGCGCTGTGTCACGAATAGGTAAGAATATCGAGGGTTCAGGAATATTACTTGCCTTTTCTTTGCCACAGCTTTACCTTCGTCTTCAACATCTTTTTCATCCATTTCTTCTTCACCTTCATCAGTTGCCTCCTCTTCATCCGAGCTAACGACGCGGCGTTTTTTTGCTCCCGACGTGTCTTAAGAAACAAATAAACCCACGATATAATTGGAAGAGATTCAGAACAGAATAACGCGTCAAACGCGTGTATGGATTGCTCACACTGGTCCAGCAGTGTTTGCTTCTTGCGTTTGCCGGTAGGTCCTGTGCGCTCCTCTGAGTGGAAAGTAAACACACATTTATGAGTACTCGTACCACCCACGTCCATCTTCTTCTCCGCACTGTCCTCGTATGTCTGGGATGTGTCCTGCTGCTGTCTTCAGATGCAGAGGCCACCTAGGAACTTGCCTTATGTGGAGATTAGATAATTTTCTCGCGTGGCTCTCATCGGTATGGGTTGGTCAGTCACGTCACTGGTTCTCCACATTTAGAGCCATTTTGGTGAGGAATCCTTTTCTTATCTTCAAATTCCTGGACTACAGTCAAGAATCCCAGCCAGCCACTGTTCAAATTTTTTTGTGTAGTCAGTCTACTTATACCAATTTGAATTAGTCGCTTCTCAGTTGGGTGCCGCGTTCTAAAATATCATGAGTAGTCAATGTGTTTCAGATTATGATACGGAGAGGATTTCTAATTTCGACTGTGTTGCTCCACCACTGTCTGATATAGAACGTCCTGGTGAAATGGAAGCACAAACGTTTCAATAGTACACCTTGTCGGACTGAAGACATGCGAGCATAAAATGTAGTGGGTGTTCTCGAAAACGGACAAAAATATTGACTGTGTTGTGTAATTCAGCTCTCTTTGCACAGACCATCCACCGAGTGCTAAGCAACTAGAATAACTATACAATGAGTTTCTATCCGCCAAACAATTCTTATTCCCGGTCCAGGAAGAGAAGTCGCCGCATTATTATCTATTTTGTCTTGTTCAAAAAGTTCAGAGACTTGTACGAGTGAAAAGTTCGGCAGCGTGCGGGAAGCGTATGACGCCAGATTTCTGGGTACACATGTACAGTTTTGGGGAGTAATTTCTAGTCCGACCACCATTCCTCAAGAAAAGCTCTAGTCCTCTCGCCATGGCCGATCAGGTTGGTTACTTACTTCAATTCAAATTCGGAGAGCTGATATGCTGCCTGGACACCCCTTAGATCGAGAAGGCGTTCCAAAAACAACATCTGTTCCAAAACGCGAAAGCTCGCGGTAGGTGTCGTGCTATATTTTCTTTCTGTTCTTCCTCACCTACTTCTGGTTGTCAGGTGGCCGGAAGGTAGCCACAAAGGATAAGCGATGGTATAAGGATGTTGGTCTAGGTTTCAAGACCCCTGGGGAAGCCATCACTGGCCACTATATTGGTGCGTCTACGGTAGTACTGCACGCGCTAGGACGAGTGCCTTAAAGTGGTGATATATCTCAGACAAGAAGTGTCCCTTCACTGGTGATGTCTCTATCCGTGGGCGTATCCTTACGGGCAAGGTGGTGTCTACAAAGATGACACGGACAATCATCATCCGAAGAGATTATTTGCATTATATTCCTAAATACAGTGCGTATTTACTGCTGTTTGAAAGATACCCAGTATAACTTGGCTTCTTAGACCGTTATGAAAAGAGACACAAAAACCTCGCCGCTCATGTCTCTCCAGCATTCCGTGTTGAGCTAGGAGACATCGTCACCGTTGGTAAGTGTGACGTCGTGATAATTTTGGATGTACTCCTGAGAATGTATCAGGTCAATGCCGTCCTCTTTCCAAAACTGTACGCTTTAACGTCCTCCGAGTGGCGAAGAACAAAGCAGCGACCAAGACATTTGGGAAGTTTTGAGGATGTGTGCTTTTATAGACCTGAATCTTTTCTTCTGTTCTCGCATGTCGATTATGCTATGGTTATGAAAGTAAAAACAACACATTTCAATGCCAAGATTTTGTGAAGTAATCTGCCGAATGATACATACGCGCCCACGGGCCGGCGCGTGAACGCACATACTGACGTTCTCAGTCTTGTTTGTATTCGGCTGTCCCAGTCACACTCATCCTTCCAGTATCTGACCATTGTCCCCCTTTACAATCCTAGTCTACGCTCATTCCCCTATTACCAGTCTTTCAAAGTGGCTCCTCTTACTTCCCTATTCGCACGACTCTCGCGGTCACAATCACCCTCGCCTTCCATGGGCAACCAACCCTCGAAGAAATCGAAGAAGGGTGTCAAGGACAAAGACAAAGATGGGAACGGGCACGGCTCGCCTGGCGATGATGGTCAGAGCACCACTTTGGATGCCTCTACTCCCCAGGGCAGTCTATCGAAAGGCAGCTCGTCGTCTGATCGCACTTTGAAGCCGTCCAAGTCAGAGATGGAGGCCAGCGATGGTGAATTCACAGGGAACTCAGGTGCACCAGCAATTTCAGTATCGCCTCCGGACAACGAAGTTGGTGGCGGTACCGGCATTCGTGCTGTGAATGGCATTTCCCAGTTGACTACCACAACCTCCAACTCAGTACCTGTTGTCGACCAACTCACTTCCTCTTCCTCCGGATCTTCACCTGCGCTACAACGGTCTGATTTACCAGCTCCCCTAGACATACCCGCGACCCAGACAATTCTGTCAAACCCAACCCCTGGGCTTTCGCCGCAACCAGGATCTGCGGCTACGGGGTCCTTCTCCGACGCAAATCTAAAGCTCAAGTCTATTGACATCGATGATATGATCCAGCGGTTACTAGACGTCGGGTATACAGGAAAAGTCAGCAAGTCAGTTTGTCTCAAAAATGCCGAGATCACAGCTATCTGCTTGGCGGCACGCGATGTGTTTCTTAACCAACCAACACTCATAGAGCTGTCGCCTCCAGTAAAGATTGTGGGTGATGTTCACGGCCAGTACTCAGACCTCATCCGTCTATTCGAAATGTGTGGTTTTCCACCATCTGCGAATTACCTCTTTCTCGGGGATTACGTTGATAGAGGGAAGCAGAGTTTAGAGACGATATTGCTGCTCCTCTGTTATAAGGTCAAGTACCCTGAAAACTTCTTCCTTTTGCGGGGTAATCATGAATGTGCCAACGTCACGCGAGGTAAGTGTTTATTGGATTAGTCAGGAACCTTCCCAATGCTCATGCCACGTCACGTCAGTTTACGGCTTCTATGATGAGTGCAAAAGACGATGTAACATCAAAGTTTGGAAGACTTTCATTGACGTTTTCAATTGTCTCCCTATTGCCGCCATTGTGGCCTCGAAAATTTTCTGCGTACACGGAGGGCTATCACCATCTTTACATGCTATGGAAGACATACGACGAATTCAACGTCCAACGGACGTACCGGATTATGGTCTTTTGAACGATCTGCTATGGTCGGATCCTTCTGATACCGCGCTCGACTGGGAGGATAACGAGCGCGGCGTTAGTTTTTGCTTCGGGAAGGCAGTCATCAACGATTTTCTCAGTCGCTACGACATGGACTTGATCTGCCGAGCACATATGGTTGTTGAAGACGGGTATGAGTTTTGGAACGACAGAACATTAGTCACTGTATTCAGTGCACCAAACTATTGTGGAGGTATAAACTCTCGATTTACTTCATATCTTACTATCTCCTGATGCTAATCGACAGAATTTGATAATTACGGCGCATGCATGAGGTATGAGTCATAAACATCTCCGTCCTCCTTGCTAACCTTCGCCTTAGTGTCTCGGATGATTTACTTTGCGCATTCGAGCTATTGAAACCTTTAGACGGACCAGCGCTGCGCAAGGAGATGACAAAGGCAAAACGGAAGAGGTTTGTTACATTCGCATGATCAGTCTGTAAACTCATTTACGTTGTGGTCATAGTTTACAAGTGTCCAGCTCGCCTGGGGCATAGTGAATATATTGGGTCGACTTACCAGTTGGGCTGGTCGTTAATGCTGGATAGGTCCGACCTTTTACATGGGCTCGAACGGGTGTAGTCAGGTCGACATACACGCGGGTAATCCAATGGCGTTGATGGTTACCCAGACTAACCATAGGTCGTGTTTCGTCCTTCTTTTGTTTGGTTTGATGTCGCTATGAACACCCTTTTGAGGCCTGCCCGGCCGGACGGGCCTCTGCGCGCGTTTCCGCTTAGGGAACATCCTATTATTTTTCGACTGTCTTTTCGTGCACTATCCAATCATCCTACCTTACTCCATCACCTGTTCCCTTCGTGAACACTGTGTACGGTGCACCATTGTTCCATTGTTTGTTCTATTGGGGCTTTTAACGTTACCTGTACTTCTTTTCATCTCCTGTGCAACTATCCTGCAATTCCAGTTACCATACACTCGGATTTATTATTATGAGGTTGGTTATCAATGTGCGTACTTGGCAAACAGGGGGATAATAACCATCAAGGTACACATAAATCTATAATACAGGTGACGGCCTCTATTTAGCCATTACTTGGGAGGATGAATCATGTCAAGTGCGAGAATTCCGAATGCTGCCACAATCATGCCAGATCCCAGCAGGCTCCATATGGTTATTGCTCCGTGACCGAATAGGAAATCTGTGACAAGGACGAGGACGATCGTTAAAAGGTTGCCGACGGATGTAAGGACAGGGCCCCAGATACCCAGAAGGATCTAAGAAAAACGTTCTAGTTTACGCGAGAGTATACCAACATAGATACTGACCATGAAACAGGAGTTGAATATGACACCTGCAGTCGCGATAGCTACCACACACCAAAAGGTAGTACTATCAGGAGGCAGCCTGAATCGTTCTACGGACAACCAGTGCAACAGGGGAAATCCAATTCCAAGCGACAAAGCCGTACAGATACCCATGGATGACGTCAGAAAATTTGCGTAAAGACCAAATGGCGGCTTTTCTGTCTCCTCCTCGAGTGAGTGGCGTCGGATCGACACGGGCGAAGGTCCGGAGTCAGACGCATCTGACAAACTCTCGTATACGAGAGGAGTAGTGGTGTCATCTTGGTTGGCTTCTTCGGAGTCATTTGGTAGTGCCGCATATCGCTTGTACAACACTTGATACAGTGCATAGGAAACAGATGCCACAAGAGTCAAAAGATCTCCAAGAACGGGAGCCGTTGGACCTTTGCGATGTAAGGCTAAGGAATCCACACCAGGTAGCTTTGTGGATGAGACAGAGCCTCCATACACGTCGAGCATAACGCCAATGGAAGCTAGGACAACTGCTCCAAGCTTCCGGAACTCCCACGTCATGCGATACAGCCAGACAGTCAAAACATACACCCAAATGGAATTCGTATTCCATAGGGCAGTAACGTCCCCAATGCTAGGACAAATGGATGAAGTCACATTTCTGTACATAATTGCGAGAAATATAGACTTACGATGACAGAGATACGGCAACGTACCATAATAACCCGGGAATATTGATTCCTGTAGCTAAAGCAAGGGAAAGGCCAATGAAGCGTCCCGTGGGAAATTTTCCCTTTGCGAAATGATCAATGTCTCCTAGGGATAGTCGCCTGATTATAGCAGCCCTGACGGACGACATGTAAAATGTGGCAGGTCTCTGCGATGTTAAGACAAGATACAGTAGATGAGTCGGGAAGAGAAGTACGAGCGAGGAATGCGCAGTGTAGCTGTAAAGAAGGATCAAACCCAACCCATTAATTCTGAGTAACTAGACATACAGAAGGAAAAACGGCTGTCGAAAACCAAGCGTTCCTTGAACATACTTCATAAATTGTGACGTGGTCTCACTCTGCACAATACAATCTTGCTCACCTGGGTCAAGGAACTCTGAACCACGAATCCAGCCAGAGCGAGGATGAATAGAGGAATTGCCACCAGTCCTCCCAAGGCTCTTGTGGAGGCCACAACACCTGGGGCTCGTGAATCAGTCATGTAATCAAGGGATTCGAAGATACAGCTCTAGCGAGTGCATATGCTGCTACTCAAATAAGGAAAGGGGTCGTGGTAATTAAGCGCTTTATGTAATACATGCTGTACCATCATGTTGCGACATTTTTTCTCAATGAGCAGGCCTGTTCTGTCACTATTACGATCGAAACCATCATCAACCGCTCGTTTCTCTCCGACATTCCTGAGAGGACTCGCACCAGCTGCTTCAGACCTCCCGCACCTTGCGCGAGGGATGAAAGTTCGTTCGTCAGTCAAAAGGCTATGTGATGGGTGTTCTGTGGTCATAAGAAAGGGCAGAGTATATGTCTTATGTTCAAGGAATCCAAAACATAAACAAGTGAGTGTGGATGCCTTTCTCGACATGAGGTGGTTTATGTTAAGCAACGAAACTTCAGCGACAGGGCTGAAGAGTCCTTGAACCGTGTCTTCAATACGAGATATCTTCTGGAGACTCGTATGATCAGATATAGTGTGTCAAAACATTCATATCCAAAAGCTCAAGAAAAAATCATTCTTGCCGTGCCATCGTCATGGTATTTTTACTTCTCTCTGATCCACATTTGAAACTCGTACTCTATCCCATTTTCCTTTTGAACACCTTTCGCCACCTCGAAGCCAACCCAAGCTTCCAGGGCCTCGTGGGTGGCCTGACTCCACCCGGGTACGTCTCTAAATTCGGGGAAGAAAACATCACAGTCCTCAAATGATGGTGACAAGATGCGTGTAAGGAGGATGCGATCGACAACCGGCGAATCGGGGGTCAATGGTTTGAGTGCGAGGGTTTCTCTATATATTGACGCGCCACCGATGATAAAACGTCGATTTATTTTCGTGGTGGTTGAATTATCGGAGACACGAGTCAATGCAGCTTCAAGATCGATCGTTACATACGATGGTAAAGAGTTCTGATTTGGACCGCTGAGCCTCTCGTTACATGTTGGACCTCAAAGCACATAAGTAATACACACAGATCATACTTCGGATTGCTGGTGATAACAACGTTGACTCTGTCAACAAGAGGTCTCTTGTTCTTGGGGATGCTCTCCCAGGTCTTGCGTCCCATAATAACAGCATTCGCTTGTTCTAGCGGTGCAGTCTTAGTGACACGCGAGAAATATGCCATCTCCAATGGGAGTCGCCATGGGAGGCGTGATCCTTGTCCTATCCCGTTTGTACAAGTCGCGGCGACAATGAGAGTGAGTGAAGCCATACAGATCCTATTAGTGATGACTAAGAATCTGGGCGTGACCTCGTCACGCATGACCCGATAGCCCAACCTCTCATATTTGTTGCACTGATCATTCGCTGCTATTAGTTTCACTTTTTATATTAGAACAATATTTCTGACTTCTTATTCGAGCAGGTTTATTAAAAGGCTACCTTCTGGGGAATTTGAGCCGAAAGAGGTTGATCTGAGAGCTCCATACCTGACTTGGGTATCAGATAGTCGGGCTCGAAATGAAAGCTTAGAATTTCCCAAAGAAGTTTCCACAGGGTATGGGATCCAAGGCCCTGATCGTGAATTGTGAGCCGTTACTGGGACAAGCCTCCTCCCTTGTCACGAAAAAATGCTCTTCTGGTTGAGCATCCTCAGTAAGCAGAATACCTGGGTGAAACAGGTTGAGCGTGAACATGGCGAGTACGATCATGGCACCATCCCATGCATCTATGAGGCACAAAGACTATCATCAACGAGACTCAAATCAAGAATATATGGACCAGCTCACTGAAATACCACTGAGTGGAGATGATAACGCCAAACCAACCATCTATGAGCTCAATAGTCCTATACACGGAGCTGAATGCAATAAGTTATTCTAGAGATTGCGACGCATAAAAGGATGGCGTACCGAACAAATACGAAGAAAGTGATGAGACCCAAACCTATCAGCTGAAGCCTCATGTTCCGAGAAAGTCTTCCGCGGCCAGCCCTCAAACTGCGGACCGGCTTATCCATGTTGTAACGCACCAAGAACTCGGTAACCAGCATAGTATAAAAGATCAAGGTGACTGGGTGAAATGACCGGGTTTGAATGAATATATATGCGCATGGTCTGGGTGATGCGCACCCAACTGGAAGAAAATACCACCCAACATGATGTGGCCGCCATTCGTGGGATCTTTGTTATTCTGTGTAGCGGAAGCAGCCAAGGCACCACCGACAGCTTGAATAGTGAGTGCTATTATATCCTGAATGCTCCGTAGAGTGAGCTACTGGACTGTGAAAAGAATACAGGCTCTACACTCACGAAACTACAGAAGATGACCGCATCTGAAGTACAATCAGTATGATGCCAGGGAGCAATAAATGTCGCACATAGTAAGGGGGTCAGGCGTGAATATTGAACACCGAGCACTCTGATGATATGGGCAAGAATAATGAAGTTTGCGGCTAAAAAGGCTGAAGCTAGCGTCGTAAACTAGATAGAATGTATAGCTTGACTTGCCAACTAAAAGCGTGGGTGAGATGATCTAGCCGAACCAAAAAGAATTAAGTGCAAGAAAGATACACGTAGAACAAATAACCAACCGTGCAAGATATTCTAAGTTGCTAGTCGTGAGCGGCAGGAACTCAACCAAGGGGTAATCACACTCACTGGATCATAAAGGGGGTCAAATTGAGCGGATTGTTACTAGACCAAAGGCGTGCAGACCAGCCAATCATTTCGCCAAGGCCAGCCAACACAGCTGTCGGGAGTGTCCACCAGATGTGAAGCCACATGCTTTGTGACAAATGAATAACTACTCCGGAAAGTCTGTCGTTGACTTTATTTTCTTTGGAGAAACACAGGAGACTCACCGGTGGAAAGGGAAAAAAGGCCGAGGATCATGGCACAAATCCATGTTGTAGGAACATAATGGTATGGCACGGCCTCCAGGTAGGCCGCCTGAAGACCATCCAACGTTGAGGCATTACCGCTATCTGAACCAACGATAATCGAAAGTTCAGATTTGAACTTTTACGTACACTAAATAGAAAGACCGACTCATGACAGGATAATATGGCGGTGATAAGTAGAGAATAATATGTAGGGCTTGTGCGGCAGTCCACAGTACGGGGATAGCGCAAGGTGAGCGAGTATTTGCTCAGTTAACCTTGGGTGATGAAATAACGTCGAAAGCTAAGAGCTATGCTCACCATAGGCCCTAGTACCTCCAGGCTCCCTGCATATATTACAATGTTGCTTCCATTGCGCACCTACATTTATCTGAAAGAATGTAAATGTTGCTAAGAGTTGGTCATGTTTCCCATACAGACAGGCACAATTCCATGGCTACGTGTAGTGTTGTGCAAGGCCGGGCTCTAAACCCTGAGCCGAGCCAAGCCGAGCCGTTGGCTCAGTGAGCCCGGACGGACAAGGGCTTTTCTAGAGCTTTGGCTCGGCTTTGATTTTGGAAGGACCTGAGCTTCAGGCCGTGGCTCGAAGCGTGCGGGACTTAGGCGTGTTGAAAAAGGAACAATAGCAGTCGATGGCCGAATCGTTTTTGCCAACAGATTGTTTATTGTGTTGCTAGAGAACTATCTGTTTTAGACCTACAACAGTACGACGATGCTTCAGACTCGTTCTGACATCGTCTTAGGTTGTAACTGCGTATCGAAACTTGCCTTTACAATAAGGCACGGGACTCAGCTATTACTCTAAAAACACTTTGTAAAGTACATTAATCTAGAAAAAAAAACAATTCCTCACAATGCTCCGGCATTGCCGCATTCAAGGTCATCAGAAGTTCAATCCGGCATGACATAATCTGTTCGAGAGACGCTCCAAATAATCACGTGATATGGACAAGGGACTCGATAATTTGGCAATATCAATCAGGTTTTCCCTCACTGCAGTCATCAACTCCCCAGTAAAGGGTGCTAATTAGTCACACACAAAATGATCCAATGATAGTTAAGGAGACCAAAGGACTAGCAGAGGCAAAGGAGTAGAAGAAACAAAAGCAGAGGAGAGCTCTGGAATAAGACAGAAATTAGATGGAAGAAGTAAAAATAAAAGACTAATGTGTTGAGCCTATCGGTATGCGAATTACTTTGAGGGTAATAGTATGTTGCGCAGTAGGTGGAGCTTCAAGGCAGTTCTAACGCTAATTAAGTCAATCTACAAGACTACTTAGTATAGGTATAGTAAATGCTAAAGTTGGGACTTACCTCCTCAGCGTAGAATAAAACACTGAGGAGAAGTCAGCCGAATAGCCGCTGCCCCATCCCTTGGCTGGTGGGCGCTAATAGGGCGTGCACACCCATAGCGGCTCTACTAACAGCGAGGTAATATATATACTACTGGTGATGTGGATTTACCGGTCATATATAACAACATAATGAACTTGCCTAAAGATCAAGAGACCAAGAGGGCAGGAGTCATCTAAAGTGAGAAACAGAAATTAGGTGAAAAAAAGTATAATAAAAGACTAATGAACTTATCTAAAGATCAAGGGACCAAGAGGGCAGGAGTGATCTGAAGTGAGAAACAGAAATTAGGTGAAAAAAAGCAAAATAAAAGACTAATGAACTTATCTAAAGATCAAGGGAATAAGAGGGCAGGAGTGATCTGAAGTGATGAACAGAAATTAGGTGAAAAAAAAGCAAAATAAAAGACAATAAGCTCACCTGAAGATCAAGGGACCAACAGAGGATATAGTAAAGGGCAAGGAGGAGAGAAGAGATCTAGGATGAGAGAGAGAGAGATTAGGGGAAGATAGTGGAAAGAGTGGTCTCAGAGACTCATCTGGGTTCTAGAACTCCAAGAGAGGACAGCAGGGGAGATCTGTTTGGGGCTCACCACTATGTCTCATGGGTCAATCTCTAGTTTTGCCAGAATGGATTTTAGTGCTAGTTGAATGGCATTGGTCTTCATCCAGTTTGCTGACAATTCCTCTTCAATAGCTCAAAGACAGTCTCCTGATGTATCCATCTTGGGTAGGGAAGGAGGTGTCATGATCACAATATGGACACCTCATCTATATCATTGTCCTTCCGAACCAATCCTTCCGAATGGATCTTCT